>NIUQ01002572.1:0-21725 GCA_002796945.1 Plectus sambesii
ACCATCCTAAAGTGACGGTATTCATTACACACGGAGGACTGAACAGCCTTATGGACACGATTACTTCTGGAACACCCACCGTTGCCGTTCCCTTAGGTTATGACCAAGAGCACAATGTTGCCGTCGCTGTCAAACGTGGCGTTACCGCTTTCGTCAGTAAACGCAATCTCAACACGGAATCGTTGACAGCCGCACTGCAAGAGGTTCTTCAAAATGAAAAGTAAGAGTAAAACTTGCATTATTGATTTCAAATGTGGACGATAACTGATAAATTTAGATACGAGTTGAATGCGAAGCGACTGGCTCAGATGATCGCCAAAAAGCCAGTGAAACCGAAGGACTTGATTGTGAAATGGACGGAATTTGTGGCTGAATTCCAGGACTTGTCGAATCTCGATATTGCCGGTCGTGATTTTAGTTTTGTGAAATACTTCTTGATTGATATTTTTGCCCCATTAGTAGTTGTTGCTCTTTCTCTTGGATTTTTAGTACTGAAATTAGGATTAGCTCTTGTTAGAAAAGTGTCGCGTGCTGTCAGTTTCAAGGAAAAGAATCATTGATGATTGACGCGAAATGATTGCTAGATTTGTCTAAAATATTGAATAAAGAGTTGATTTTCATTTTTACACATTTCTTTTAACTTAAGCAATGTGAGAAAGTATTAAACTTTAGAAAACATTGCACGAAATGCTCAGCGTCCAGAAGAATTTCTGTCACTCTATCCCCCATCATTTGATGGCGGAGCAAGAGCAGACCCGTTTAGACATGGGCCGCTAGAATTTACCGATGTGGAGGAATGAAGGAAAAATAGAAAATATCGAGTGGTTTTTTTAAATCGAGCGCTGATACAAAAATGAATGGTCCCAGAGTGATATCATTGTTACCGTAATTAAATTTTGGTCAAACGCTCGCACTGCAAGTACCGTAGATGAATGTGATTCCGGCCAGAATGTGATTTCGGCCACTTTGATAAGATTGAATAATTAAGCTGGTAAAACTAAACGGAATCGAACAAAAAGTGTATCACTGGAAAGCCTGAATAATGAGCTTTCTTTTGGTTACAAAATTTATTAGGTTCATATTTTGAATGAAGAAATATGGCGACCGATTCGAGCATCCTCGAATTTTGCACCTGTTTTTTCCGCGGGGCGTAGTGATAAGTTTCTTTTGCTTATAACTTTTAAAGAAATAATTTTCCATTAAAGCTTCATATATCATTGAAATCTACTTTTCACCAGCTACTATTCGGTAGGATGGACGATTTTATTGGATTAATAAGAAAATTTTGAGAAACTGTCAAAAGGCAAAGTGGCCGGAGTGACATTCACCTTTCTGCCGTTAAATGGGGTAGGTGCGCGTCTTTCAAAGCTTATATCTCCGCGAAAATTCGTCGGTTTGACGTGAAATTTCGTATATAGACTCCTTAATACTCTAGTAATCGCTTCCTATCATAAATATTTTACTAGAAATTTTAATATTTACTTAATCACGAATATTCGTTAAAAGTGGCCGAAATCACATTCATCGACGGTACGTTAATAAACCAATAGAAGCTCTACCTAAAGGTGTGACATAGGAAAAGATGGATATTTAAGAAAGGTCGGCAACTTTGTATGGGATGTGAGTTTGGTGTGCCATTCCTGCAGCCGCTAATTGCTCTTCATCTCTTTATCTGATATGTAATGATGTATTACAGGGTGTATAAAAAGTTCGTACGAATATTCGCACGAAATCAAATGGAAATTTTCGTACGAGCTTTTTATACACCCTGTACTCCCACTCATTAGGTACGCAAATTGTATCACTATTAGAACGAAGCAAGCAGGAGTAAAGTAATTATACAGGGTGGCCCAAAATACGATAACATTTCTTATTTCGTCCATATCTCGGCAATCGCCGCACTAACTGCCGCCTGATTTTACCTGGAGATACGTGTAATGAACATTTAACCTGAAGTTAAAGCAGAATAGAAAATGTTCAACCGCAGCACTTTACTGCCGCAGCCACTAAAGGACATGCGCACGGAGGCGTTCTCAGCGAACAAACTGCCAGTATTGTATCACAAATCGTAATTTCATGAGATAATTTAATGAAACGGAATCACAGGGAAGTGCTTATGAAACAGTAATAGGATCAGTAATGGGATGCCGTTGTATATCAGTGTGCCGAGATTTACGCGAAATAAGAAAAGCTGTAATTTTTGGGCCACCCCGTAATCTTTATACTTTCATGTTGTCGCAACTGTTTACTATTCACGCACTACATCGCTTTTATTTGCCTTACTTACTAAAGTAAATTTAGAAACCAAAAAATAGGTGTCTCGATCATTTCTATCTCACCGTTTAGTGACCTGCAAAGGCGGAAAAAACTAAAACCACACCCAATTAAGACTTAAAACGCGCCCTATATTTGATGTTTTCAGTATGTTAAGGTCAAACATAAAGCGCGTTTTAAGCAATTGTAGGGCGCATTTTAATTGTTGGCATATACTGGTATACCTGTGATCATCACATGTAAAATAGAGCTAGACCAGTGCCTAAGAACCTGCTTTAGCATGGACTAAGCCCAAGGAACAATTATAAAGTCTGCTCATTGATCAGCGAAGGTTAAAGATTGTGCAGTGTTGTGCAATAACAGGTTTCTCGCGCGTGTGCGCGGCTATTACTTAACATCGTTTGTTGAGGCGACATCACTCTGAACAACGCTGCCGTCCACGTCACCTAGCAGCATGTCGCTAAAGGCAGTGCTAATCGTTTCCATTGTGTTCTTCTTGGAATCTACGAACAGCTTCAAAATCCTCATCTACTCACCAACCGTCGGCCACAGCCATAGTAATTTTATGGGACAGATTGCTGACTCCTTGTTAGACGCAGGTCATGAAGTGGTAAGGAATCGAGTTCTTTATTGAATCATAATCAGCCTTTTCACAGTTAGGAGAAATAGATTAAAATCTTAAGTTTACTTGCGGTTAGAACTAGTTCAGAATATGTTTGCTTTCAGTATCTGTTAATTAAAGTCTCACATGCTGTATTTTCTCAGGTATATCCTGCTATATTCAATATTTTAGCGGCTGTAGAATGCGCATATTAATTGTGAATAAATTTTTTTTCAGTAAGAACGAAGTGTGAATTTTCTATGCTGTGTTGCAAAATAATAGATACTTGTTATTTTTAAGGTAATCCTAAATATTTTCTTACAAAAGAAATCACTTTTAAGGCATGCTGATAAAGATCTCGCTGAATTCGATCTGAGAGCTAGTTTAACGAAAATAATTTATTCATCATTAGGCACCCATACCATATTCAAGCTATCCACTGTATAATTTATATTTCCCTCAGCTAGAATTCACCAGAATTCTCTAATGATAAATCGTATATTGCAGCTTGTATATATTCCAGTAATGGATCCTAAAGTCCAAACCAATGGCACAAAGCGCGCGCCTGTTCTTCGCGTTGATGTTGTGGATGAGCTCCCCTCATTTAGCACAAGTCCGTTGAAATCAGATCCATTCAACGAAGAAGGAGATTCACTCGGCGGTGATAGCGTGGAGATGTTCATCGATATGTTGGAACAGGGATGCGCAGGTAGAACATTTTACTTGATTTCAAGTACTGAGATAAAGTAAGGGGAGGCCAGTAAGACGGCGCTCTGCGGTTAGATAACTATATTATAATTTTGAACCGTTCAAACTGCAAGTGAATGCGATTTTTAAATATATAAATATATAAAAGTAGGCAAATTCTCAATTATTCGTTTATAAGATTTCCCGCTGTTTCTCGTTTGCTTGATAATACGCTTATTCTACAAAATATCAATGCATCAGGGTGAATAGTTTAGTGCAATGTTTTTGTTATTTTTGATTTATGTCGTCAGGCAAGTCAGTACAGCGCATAGTTTTTAAAAAAATGTTGTTGAAATATACCTGTTTTAGGACAAGTGTCGAACAAGGCCTTAATGAAAACTCTTCGTGACCACCACTTTGACGTTGCAATTGCCGAGTTCTTTGATCACTGTCCGTTTGGAATATTCAAGTTGCTTGGCATTCCAGCTAATATTCTTGCCTCGGCAGTATCGATGACGGAAACGATTGGAGATTTGTTCGGCGTCCCTATACCGTTGAGCTACGTTCCCGGTACGTAAGCGATACTTGACCATTTTTCTTTATTCTATTCATGCTGCTTAAAAGTACCCGTGCAGTCGAAACCGGATAAGTGCACATCGACTGGGCATGGAAAATTTGCGCACTTATCCGGTTTTGACTGTATTTTTCACTTTAAATACTTGCAAACGGTGAAAGAACGCCCGACACTATTGTCCCGCATCGTGCAAGCGGAAATTGTTGATTCAAACTACTGTTTATGGGAAAAATACTAAAACCGCACCTATTAATACTTAAATAACATCCTATGTTTTCGTGGTCTTCAAACGCGTTCTCTGTTTGATGTTTTCAGTGTGTGAAGGTCAAACTTAGGGCGCGTTTTAATTGTTGTCCCTATTTAGCTTTCTTTGGATCATCAACCGATGAAATGAGCTACCAAGAGCGAGCGAATAATGTCATGGTATCCGGACTTTGGCGAGGAATGGTGAATCGATTGTTAGTCAAAGAGAATGATATGTTCCGCCGCTACTATGGAAGCGATTTCCCTGCTCTCGACGACCTCGCAAAGAAAACTGCACTCGCTTTTGTCAACTCCGAGGAGTTTTTTGAGTTGCCGCGGCCTATCACTCATCGAATTATCTATGTCGGCGGAATTGGCATACCAGAAGCGAAGAATCTTTCAAATGTAAGACGATTTAATACAGTTGTCACAGAAGGAGATGAGTGTTAGGTTTGCGTGGGTGGTATTTTATTTGGAGAACGCGAAGGGACATACGATCGAGTCGAATAGGCGCGAAAGGGATCAAGTGGCTTAAACGAATATGGGACCGCGTCTGTGCAGATCTCATAACGGGAGTAGGAAAAGTATACAGAGGAATTCGGTTAATTCGAGTTTTTCCGAGAAACCGCCTCCCTGTGATCTTTTTTGATGAATGGTAAAAATTTTTCTGAGAAACAGTTTAAGGTGAAGCCAGTTTTATTTGAAAATAGGCATGCTACGCTTCAATGCGAAGATACTGTTTGCGCTGATACAGTCATTAGACGCTGATTTACAGCCTCATGAAAAACGTTTCCAGGGGTGTTTGGAAAACCCAGTGCTGGTCACGAGGGGACCGGCAAGTTTTGACCACGATAAACGAATTACAGTTATAACCGAAACCGGTATAAACGAATTCCACTATATCGCCTTCTGACGCAGCATCAAGCATAAAGGCGCGGGCAGAAAGAGGCACCTGAAAGCCTTTGATTAGAGGGCGCGATTTTCGAAAAGGAACGTCAGGATAAATGATTATGTTGTGTACCGTGCAAAAATCACATGTAACGGTCAACCGCTAACATATTGATCAAAATTTCTCGACTCCTCTATATTCTGGGAGAAATGATTCCCCTTGTAACTTTGTTCATAAACATTTAGGAAGTGACGAGAGTTGTTGAAGCATCCGATAAGGGAGTCATTCTGCTATCGTTTGGCTCGGTTGCCAACAGCACACTTTTACCGGTGGAGAAGAAATTGGCGATTTTACGGACGATGGCTAATTTCCCGCAGTACACCTTTATATGGAAATACGAGCAGCCTGAGGATGACATCGAACTGTTCAAGAACTACCCCAATGTATACCCCATGAAATGGATTCCGCAAGTCGACCTCCTAAGTAAGCACTATAACCTATAGTTAGACAAAGCAACAGCTGGAAACTTGTTAAGCATTAATCTATGAGTTCAGCAAATTCATAAAGTTATCTCGCCGGTATTACTTCGATGCGCAGAATACTAGCGCCGCTTTTAATAATAAACATGAAACAGTCTGTCATTATGGTATACCAGTAATAATGTCACAGTGTTTTCTTATTCGCGCATACCGTCACAAAGAGAATAGGAATTTCGCGCGAAACGGCTTATTGACTGAAATACTTTACTCGGTCAGATGGACGTCGCATAGATAAGAAATTAGGTAAAAAAGTGAGGAGTCATGAGAAAAATAGTAATAATAATAATCTTTGGATTCCAGTTCCAAGAAAACTCATGATTTTTCAACTTTTAATCTACCGTGGAATAGATTCTGTTGCATTCTATCGTATGTAAGAAAGCTTTGTATAAAATTGTTATCGTATCGTACCGACTCGTTCTAATGCCTTGTTCATATGACACCCACTTTGGTGGCTGCGAGGTATTTTGTATTCTCCTGTTTTAAGCTCAACTGAGGCATTGCAAAACTGTGCATTGTTTATAGACCATCCTAAAGTGAAAGCATTCATTACACACGGAGGACTGAACAGCATGACGGAAGCGATTACTTCGGGAACACCGACCGTTGCCATACCCCTAGGTGGTGATCAAGAGCACAATGTTGCCGTCGCTGTCAAGCGTGGCGTTACCGCTTTCGTCAGTAAACGCAGTCTCAACACGGAGTCGTTGACAGCCGCACTGCAAGAAGTTCTTCAAAATGAAAAGTAAGAACAGAACTTACATTATTGGTTTTTTAAATTTGAACTTAAACTGATGAATTTAGATATGTGCTGAATGCGAAGCNTCTTTCTCTTGGATTTTTAGCATTGAAATTAGGATTAGCTATTGTTAGAAAAGTGTTGCGTGCTGTCAGTTTCAAGGAAAAGAATCATTGATGATTGACACGAAATGATCGCTAGATTTGTTTAGAACATTGAATAAAGAGTTTATTTTGTTTTTACAAATTTCTTTCAACTTAAACAATGTGTCACATATCTTGATGTCGAATAATTGATTGACAATTCTTTTTCTGGCGCTGATTATATCAGTAAGCGCAGAATATTGAAACTTTGACTGCTGATAACAATTGATTTTAACCCTCAATCAGCGCTTTGTTTATACTGTGCAAAGAAATCGGGTATTCAATGAAAAATCTGAAATTAAATATGTTAGAATAGAAAGAAAGTAGTATGTTTTGGGTTATTTCACTTTACAAACTATGTTATGATAAAATCAGGGGTGCCATTATACTTATTTTTTAGAATTTTTCTTAAATTTAGGTACGCTGTCTTGAATCTTATAAGACAGAAAAATAATCAAGACAAAAAAGAAGCAGACATATGTGTAAATTTTTATTCAAATACTCAAATTTGAAATTCCGTTTGTTCTTCTGCGGTGTCTCACAGCGATGAAATCTGTACTGAAGCATTTGACTTATTGGTAATTTATTGGACTTATTGACACGAAAGGGCAATGGAAATCAATGTCCGTAAAGTAAGTCATTCGGAATACTTCTGTCTCCAAGTGGACGGTTGAATATTAGGTCTGGGAATTTAAACGCGGATGGGGCTCATTCAAAGATGGCCATCGCTACTACCGTAACCGCTGAGATAAACATAACTGCTATTCGTGAACTGTTGAGAGCTAACCCGAGAATGACATTCGATGATTTGGAGAAGTGCGACCTCAGTAGTGGCACACTTCAGAAGATATTGCACGAAATGCTCTGCGTCCAGAAAAATTTCTGTCACTTTATCCCCCATCAACTGACTGCTGAGCAAAAGTAGACCCGTTTAGACATGTGCCGCTAGAATCTACAGATGTGGAAGAATGAAGGAAAAAAGTAAAAAACATCGAGACGTTTATTTTTATTTTCAATAATTGAGCGCTAATACAAAAAAGAAAGGTCTCAGAGTGCTATCATTGTTACCGTAATTAAATTTTGGTCAAACGCTCGCACTGCAACTACGTTAATGACAAGCGCCTAACACCAGTACGTTTAAATTTACCATCGCCAATGCAAAACATAGGAGCACCTAAGCAACGAGTGGCTGCTCACATCGTCGATTTTCTATTTTTCGCATGGGATGGTAAATATAAACGTACTGGTGTTAGTCACTTTTACGTTAATGAACCAATAGAAGCTCTACGTAGAGGTGTGACATAAAAAATGATCGATATTTAGGAAAAGTCGGCAACTCTGTATAGGGGAAATTTTTCACTGAGAAACGGCATAACAGTCTTTCCTGAGACTTTCCTTGACGTGCTGCGTGCTAAAGATAGGCTAAATTTGGCGTTCTACGGTATTCGGTCTCGACGCTCGTTACTGATCGGAAAATTTCCCCTATATGGGATGTGAGTGTGGTGCGCCATTCCTGCAGCCGCCAATTGCTGTCCATCTCTATATCTGATAGGTGATGATGTGTTACTGTCACTCATTAGAACGCAAATTTAATTTTTGTTAGAACAAAGCTAAGCAGGAGCAAACATATTGATTAGTATAAGTTAATTAGTAGCTAGTTCAGGTGTTGGTATTGAAGAAGCGCATCCGCGACTTCTGATAGTAACTGACTGGTTCCAACATCTTGAGGTTTAGTAAAGTCTGTTTGGTTTTGGTAATTTTGGCAGAGAGTCTGGAGCGCGGCGGACGCGAGACCGTAGATATCGGGAGTCGGCGGGAACGTCTGGCCGTAGATGGTACGAGTGTAGCGTTCGGTCAAAGGTCGCGCTTGAACGCGGCCCGCGTTCATTTTGCGTGCGCGCGCGCTCCAATATTACTTCTTTACCACAACTTAAAATAACGAAGAATAGTACTACTCCTTTTGCTCTTTTCAAGTTGCATTGAACTGTATATATACAGAGTGACCCAAAAAAAATTATAATTCTTATTGATTTCGTGCATAACTCGGCAACCGCCGCACTAGGTGCCGCCCAAAGTTTAACTGGAGACACTTTTATGACCATTTTAACTTAAAGAAAAACAAATCGTAAAATGTCAGCATTGTCAGGATGTCGTTTTACCATCAGTCTTTTTCGTCGTAATGCATGATGGTGAGATAATTTCAGTCACATCAGATGTGTCTTGAGATAAATTTTGGCGGCATTTAGTGCAGCGGTTGCCGAGATATGTACGAAATAAATAAGAAATGCTATCAATTTTTGGTCCACCCTGTAATTTGTAAATTTTAATGTTGTCGCAAATGTTTACTATTCACGCGTTACTTCAATATTGTTTTACTGACTAAAGTAAATTTAAAAAGCGAACAAATAAGCGTCTCGATATTTTCACCTCGATACTAAGTGATCTAGACAGGCCTACCAATGATCACCACGTAAAAAATAGAGGTAGATTAGACCCTATGAACCTGCTTTAACATGAATAGTGCTCACGGAATAAAAATAAAATGTGCTCATTGATCAGGGAAGCTTAAAGATTGTACAGTGTTATGCAGTGTTGTGCAATAACAGGTTTTCACGCGTTTGTGCGGGTAACACTTGTCATGTCTGTTCAGTGTATAAATTAAAGGCAGGCGAGGCGACATCACTCTGAGCGACTGCTGCCGTCTACGTCACCTAGCAACATGTCGCTAAAGGCAGTGTTAATCGTTTCCATTGTGTTCTTCTTGGACTTTACGAACAGCTTCAAAATCCTCATCTACTCACCCACCATCGCCCACAGCCATAATATTTATATGGGACAGATTGCTGAGTCCTTGTTAGACGCCGGTCATGAAGTGGTAAGTAATCGAGTTCTTTATTGAATTATGATCAGCCGTTCACAGTTGCGAGAAATAGGGTATAATCTTGAGTTGATTTGCGGTTAGAACCAGTCCAGAATATGTGTGCTTTGAGTATCTGTTAATTAAAGTCTCAGATGCTGTATTTTCTCAGATATATCCTGCTGTATTCAATATTTTAGCGGCTATAGAATGCAGAGCTTTAGTAAGAACAATTTTTATTTCTTTCAGTAAGAACGAAGTGTGAACATCCTATGCTATGTTGCAGAATAGTAGGTACTTGTTATTTTTAAGGTAATCCTAAATATTTCCAAACAAGAGAAATCACTTTTACGGCATGTTGATAAAGGCCTCCGTGTAGTCGGTCTGAGAGCTACTTTAATGAAAATTATTTATTTGTTCACCACTAAACAAACATACAATTCTCAAGCTACCCGCCGTATAATTTATATTCTCCCCAGCTAGAATTAACCGGAACTCCTTAATAATAAACTTGACTTGCAGCTCGTATATGTTCCAGTAATGGATCGTGAAGTTCAAACCAATGGCACAAAGCGTGCGCCTGTTCTTCGCGTTGATGTTATGGGACCCCCCGTCGTATTGAAAGATAGTCCGCTCAAATTGGATCCATTCAATGAAGAAGCAGATTCATTCGCCGGTGATAGCATGCAGATGTTCTTTGACATGTTGGAACATGGATGCGCAGGTAGAACATTTTACTTTAGTTGAAGTACTGGGATAAAGTATGGGGAGGCTAATAAGACGGCGCTCTGCGGTTAGATAATTACAGTCAACTGCTTTTATAACGTTGGTCAAAGGACCGGTCAAAGATTGACGTTATAAAGCCAGCGACTTTATAGAGCCAGGCGTTATAAAAGCAGTTGACTGAATATGATAATTTGAAACCGTTCAATCTGCAAGTGAATGCAATTTTTAAATACGGAACTATATGAAAAAGTAGGCAAATTTTAAGTTTACGTTTATAGCATATCTCGCTGTTTCTCGGTTGCTTGATAATACGCTCGTTCTACAATAAATCGATGCATCCGAGTGAATTTTTGATCGCAATATATCTGTTATCTTTGATTTGTGTCGTCAGGCAAATCAGAACAGCGCATATTTTTGTAAGAATTGTCGTTGAAATTTACCTGTTTCAGGACAAGTGTCGAACGAGGCTTTAATGAAAACTCTTCGTGACCACCACTTTGACGTTGCACTTGCCGAGTTCTTTGATCACTGTCCGTTTGGAATATTCAAGTTGCTTGGCATTCCAGCTAATATTGTTACGTCGGCAATGCCAATGACGGAAACGATTGGAGATTTGTTCGGCGTCCCTCAGCCGTTGAGTTACGTTCCAGGTAAATAAGCGTAATTCGATCATTTTTGTTTACTCTATAGTGCTGCTTAGAAGCAGCGGTAATTTTTACTTTGAATACTCTTTTAAGAGTGAAAGAACGCCCGACATTATACGTTCCGCAACGTGCAAACGGATATTGTTAATTGAAAAAATTATTTACGTGAGGATTGATTGGTGTAGTGGCTGCGCGCTAGACATAAGCCCCAAGGTGCGGGTTCAACTCAAGCCGAGGGCGATCATCCACCCAACCATGTTGCACATCCCTCCAGGGTCGGGAAATGGGTAGCAGCATTGCTGCGAAAGTTTCCATTCCAACATCGCGGTGTCAGGCATGCAACGGCCGACCGCATAATCTACTATCGCATCCAAAGCGGGCCCTCTCTCACACTCTTGAGGGAGGACCCCAAAAAGCGGATTCTACGATTGTGGGACAAACGAACGCTAAGGAAACTTTTTAAAACTACTATTTAGGTCTCTTTGGATCGTCAACAGATGAAATGAGCTACCAAGAGCGAGCGAATAATGTCATGGTATCCGGACTTTGGCGAGGAATGGTGAATCGGTTTTTAGACATAGAGAATGATATCTTCCGTCGCCACTATGGAAGCGATTTCCCTGCTCTCGACGACCTCGCGAAGAAATCTGCACTCGCTTTTGTCAACGCCGAGGAGTTTTTTGAGCTGCCGCGGCCAATTACTCATCGGATTGTCTACATTGGTGGAATCGGCGTACAACATCCGCAAAAGCTCTCGAATGTAAGCCTAACTGCTCGTTCTACTTTATTGATTAAAATTACGATTTAGTATGATGTATTAATTATAAATAGGCTCTTGAAAGCGCTTGATTAGATAATACATATTTTTGGAAAGCTATTCTAGGATAATTTGTTATATTTTATATGTCGCGAAAATCGCATGTAACGGTGAAATGCTAACTTATTAGTCGAAATTTCCCGGCTCCCCTATATACTGGCATAAATTATTCTCATAGTAACTTTATTCATAAATGTTTAGGAAATGGCGAGAATTGTTGAAGCATCCGAGAAGGGAGTCATTCTGCTATCGTTTGGTTCGATTGCTAACAGCACACTTTTACCGATGAAGAAGAGATTGGCGATTTTACGGATGATGGCTAATTTCCCCAAGTACACCTTTATATGGAAATACGAGCAGCCCGAGAATGACATCGAACTGTTCAAGAACTACCCCAATGTCTACCCCATGAAATGGATGCCGCAAGTCGACCTCCTAAGTAAGCACTATAGACTACAGTTAAATGGCGCAAAAGCGGATGATTTATTAATCAGAGCGCTTGGAGTTGGAAAATATATAACCTCATCTCGTTGACGTTTTTCGAATGAGCAAATAATGAACGTCAAATAATTAATCATTGCAGCATCACAATAATAATGCGGGTCTGCGTCACTCTTCGTGCACTAATAAAACAATTTAAAATTCGCACGAAACGGCCTATTAGCTCTAACAGTTTACTGGGTCAGATGTTTTAAAGTAGCTAAAGCACTAAGACAAATAGTTACACAGTTTTGAAGAAAGGGCAGTTAGGAAAAACTTTTGCTCTCATTTCCAACAACACACAGGACTTTTAATTTTCCTCTTCACACAAATTAAGTTTTTTACTCTATAGTATGTGAGAAAGCTTTATGTTGAATTCTTATCGTGTCATAACGACTCATTTCAATGCCTCATTCATATGACGCCCACTTTGGTGGCTGCGAGGTGGTCTTTATTCTCCTGTTTTAAGCTCAACCGACACATTGCAAAACTGTGAATTGTTTATAGACCATCCTAAAGTGAAAGCATTCATTACACACGGAGGAATGAACAGCTTGATGGAAGCGATTACTTCTGGAACACCGACCGTTGCCATACCCCTATTTGGTGATCAAGACCACAATGTTGCTGTCGCTGTCAAACGTGGCGTTACCGCTTTCGTCAGTAAACGCAATCTCAACACGGAGTCGTTGACATCCGCACTGCAAGAAGTTCTAGAGAATGAAAAGTAAGAACAGAACTTACATTATTGATTTAAAATGTGGCCGATAACTGATAATTTTAGATATGTGCTGAATGCGAAGCGACTGGCTCAGATGATCGCCAAAAAACCAGTGAAACCAAAGGACCTGATTGTGAAGTGGACGGAATTTGTGGCTGAATTCCAGGATTTGTCGAATCTCGACATTGCCGGTCGTGATTTTAGTTTTGTGAAATACTTCTTGATTGATATTTTTGCCCCATTAGTAATTGTTGCTCTTTCTCTTGGATTTTTAGTACTGAAATTAGGATTAGCTATTATTAGAAAAATATCGCGTGCTGTCAGTTTCAAGGAAAAGAATCATTGATGATTGACGCCAAATGATTGCTAGATTTGTCCAAAATATTGAATAAAGAGTTTATTTTTGTTTTTACACATTTCTTTCAACGTAAACAATGTGTCACGCATACTTGAAGTCAAATAGTTGAGTGATAATTCTTTCTCTGGCGCTGATTATTTCAGTAAGCGCAGAATATTGAAATTATCAGGGTATCTTCGCGGATAGTATGATACGCTGACTCTATTGGAAGGGTACGGCAAATCAATATTTTTGATTTGGTGTTTTGTTTTACGCTACGCTATTAAGCAAATAGCGCTTCAAGACTGCGTTTTGATCAATTTTATCCGAGTTTTATTTATTAAGATGGTCACATAAGCTGCATCTTGGCAGCAATGACCATTTTTGTTAGCATGCCATTTATCGATAAAACCCAAAAAATTGCGCGTATCAGTCGATGCATCTCTGCCTCAGGAACATTTTACAACGGCTTCTGACCACTTTGCGAACATTCTGCGCTTCAGATAGAATAAAGTGAAATTTCGGGTATAGACTTATGCTAATTTTTGGTGTGAATCAGGCAGGCCTTGAGGGCGGGGCTCCTGATCACCCCCTCAATATGAAGGTCCACCTTAGGCCTATCCTTAGCGGTGTGTAGCTTGACCTACCTCGCGGGCTTTTAAAAAAACATCGCTGCCGTTATTTTACCCATCCTGTATTATACTGCGCTGGTGGGTTTTTGAAGAAGTTTTTTTTATTTGACAGTATTGAAGGTATATGAAAATTATACATCTATCAATTAGAGACGGGCATTAGACGACGTCTGGGCGTACGAGTGAGAGTACGGTAGTTAAATATCTTCAGCGGGCAGCTCTTACCTTCTGGGGGCTAAATTAGGAAATGATTTTGTGTTGTAAATGTTGTGCTGTAGTTGTGTACGTGTGATATCTTGTTAGAGAATTCTTGATTTGTGCATTCAGGTGTTTTATAAGTTATATCAAATAAATGTGATAATGTTTAGCATATTGTTAATTACAAAAAACGCGTTAAGTACTAAACTGCATAGAGAGTGAACAATATTACTCGAATACATGCAGTTAGAATTTTAATGAAATCTCTGTTAACAAGTTAATTCAGGTTTAACTTAAGTTAATGCCAACGATAAGACCTTTACTTAAAGGTAGCCTTTATAATGAGCATTGAGAACTTTTCAAACTTCTCTAGCTCAGTTAAATATTAATCTGCAGATTTCGATGAAATTTCGAAGCTCAAGTAATTCACGTCGACTCGTCCAAAAATCGCGTCAGAATTTCAAAAATCAGTGAGAAGTCTATTTCAAGCATCAATAATTTTGTACTGCATTAGATAGTTTATTTTTTTACAGTTTTAAAAAGGTCTAATTAATATTTTGCCCATGTAGTTACTAAGCGTGCCATATAATTTTACTTGACACATGCAGTAGGAATTATATTTAATTATATGGCTGCCGCACGAAAGTGAAATACGACAGAGCACAAGGCTGCAAAACCTATACAGTTTTTACAGTTGAAGAGGCGGCAATCGGATGCCTGAATCAATGCCGAACTACCGTCACCGGTTTCTATGGTTTTGGCGGCATAAACAGAATCGGTACCGAACAAAATGGAGCGCATCCAGAAAGTGTGCGCGAAAAGCGGCAAAACTGTGTCTGTTTCGTAGTGAGGGACTTTTTTGACGCGATAGATTCGGATGGCTTCGGTTTGTAGTAGTCTGCTGAGATGCGAATGATATCAGGCGCGCGTGATGACATATCTTGATGGACGGCTCGATTTCTTATCGCTTCATACCTCGCCCGCGCCAGGCTGATTATTTTGCATAATTTCGTCAGCGGCTGGCTATTTTGGCTGTAATCGGCCTTTACATTCGATCTCTTGTAGGCGTTGATCGTCATGCCTACGTCTCTGACGGCTACAAGTCCGATGTTGCCGTTTCGAGGCGATGCGTCTGATTCGAATTCAATCAGGTAAAGACTAAACATATTTGAGCTTATACCCTCGAAGGGTTATTTTAAAAAGCAATTTTAGGGTACAATCGCCGGATGCGTCAAGTACATCCACGCTCGATCTGACCACTGCTGACGCCTTTCAAGACCGTGAACCGACGGCGAAGAGGAATTGGCCAATGGAGCCGGAAGTTGGCGAGGCGGCAAATCAGCCGGAGGAGCGTGTGAAAACGCCCGAATTGATTCGCTTTACGCCGGACGCGTTCAAACACGTTGTGGCCACCAGCGCCAATCGCCACAAATACACGCGTGTTGGTGCCAAAAAACGGCTCGTCTTTAAATTGCTGAAGAACGAGTCACGCCTCATCAAGACTATCTTCCACAGTTATGGATTCGAACAGGTCGGCAAATTAATATACGAGAGACTAACATATATACCATTTCAATTTTAATAAGCACACTTTCCACATAAGAGGGGACATTTCTCATACTGATTTCGCTTGAACAATGTTCTTTTCGATTTAAAAAACGTCCTCGTTGATTTAGAATGTATTCTTATTGAAGTGAAATTGTATAACCACGGTGCCAACTACGATGCCTGGTTCTATTTCGTGTTACGATCAAAAATGTTTTACTATAGTTTGCGTTCTTCGCGTAACTTTCCTTTCCCCAACCATACTGCTCTCAGGCTCAATATGTGGACGATACGCCTTACATTCCTGAATTGCGTTATAACACGCCATATGCGCATGCATACGATACTGCAAAAAATCAACGCATGCGCGTGTGGCGTCTTATAACGCCAATCCAGAATATGAGGCGTACCGTCCTCGTACGACAGGCTCTCCTATCCCCCTGCTTCAGGCAAGTCCATACAGCCAGCACTTCAACGTTCTCTGGACGGGCACACATCTTCGCTCGCACTGTCTGCGGTCGCTGGCGCCATGGCAGCGAGTGAATCACTTCCCTCGAAGTTACGAACTGACAAGGAAGGACAAGCTGTACGAGAACGTCGCCCGAGCGTCGGCTCTCTTCGGCGCCGACTTCGATATCGTCCCCGAATTCTGCGTCACTCCTCGCGATATGGACCGATTCAGACGTATGTGCTCGACCGGCGGCAGTCGCCAACCCTTTATTGTCAAGCCGGTCAGCTCTTCACGCGGACGCGGCATCTTCCTTGCTACGAGGGTTTGTACTTTTCATTCATTTCTTTTTTGATAATTAGCCTGAGACATAAACCGCCTGTCATAATTCGTCATTCTTGCAAACCGTTGCATTTAATTTCTTCAAGTTTGTGCTTTTCATTTCTTTCTTGTTTGGTAAGTAACCTGGGACACACACCGCATGTCATAATTTATCATTCTTTTATACCGTTTCGCAACCTTTGCATTAAATTTCGTCAAACTAGTGTTCTAATTGTATGCAGAGGTGATCAAATTGAACGCAAGGCTAAAAGAATTATGATGTAGTTATGTAATTGTTTTCCATAGTTGTTCACAACATAGCCTAAGCTTAAGTTTCCGCTCATCTTTAACCCAGACAAGAATACTAAGGGGTTCATAATCGTTCATTTACTGTCATCACACTAGGGAACGAGTGAGAGGTTTGAGTGGATAGTCATTTTTTTGGAGACCGCAAAGGAAAGAGCAAAATTAAGAAATTTATATCGCTAGCTCACGCTGCAACGTTTTCAGCCCGAAGAAATTCCACTCAGTTCAGTCTTGCTCATTTCCAAGTACATCTCGGATCCCTACCTAATCAATGGTCACAAATTCGACATTCGCTTATACGTCGCAGTGACGTCATTTAATCCTTTGGTCGTATACCTATACGACGAGGGAATGACGCGGTTCGCCGCCGAGAAGTACGTCGTTCACGTCAAGACGTACGACCAGCAGCACGTCCACTTGACCAACTACAGCCTTAACAAGCACAGTAAACAGTATGTCAAGTAAGTGCGCCTTTTGTCTACAGTATCTCTCGCCAGAATTCGTCTCGCTATTGTTTTCATTTCTTGGCTTTTTCGCAGCATTTCAATGGACCTTGTTCTGTGTTATAGACGCGTTTGCATTGCGTAAGCGAGAATATAGTACAGAGGAAATTGTTTATATAGGTAAACGGAGGACTGGAATATTTTGACAAGGTATAAGCGGTTTTTGTCCTTTACAGAACATATGAGGGTTATAATTTGGGATCATTCAAGTGTAATAGCTAAAAGCGATATCTTTACAAACGATTTCCACCGTACTTTGCTCATCCGCATAGGAGAAATGCCGTGAAATGCGAACATCAGAGAATGTGAAAACTTTCTTTAATCGGGCTTTAATATATGAAGAAATTGGATGCAAAGATGACGAATAATAGTGAAAGATGCTGCGTTCTTCTAATATGAAATGAGGCTATTGCCCTAATATTCAGGAATGAGCGAGCGGACGCAGAAAATACGGGTCACAAGTGGACACTCAGCGCGATGCTGCGCCACATGGCGGAAGAAGGCCGCGACGTCGAAGGCACGCACTACGGCCCGAGTGTTGCATGCTTGCCATCCTTTTCAATGCCTAGGCTTATAATACGCTGAATAATAAAACTAAACGCGAATTTGTATCTGTTTTATTGAGAGCAAAAACGAAACTGAATAGAGACAGAAGGTGATCGTTTTCTGTCTCTCGAAACGAAAATTTACGCGTTATAGATAGGTTTGTTCGGTTTTCGTGTTTTACTTAATCTTTCGAGGGATAACCGTCTAATGCTTAAGTCGAAGTCGAAGTCAAAGCTTAAGCATTAAAAGGTGGCGAGTGTGCGATACTTGTAGTCAAGCAGCCTGACCGTTACTGGACAATAACCGCCGCCGTTTTAGTCCTAATGATGCGTATCGAAGACCTGATTGTGAAGACACTGCTCAGCGCACAAAGTTCCATCGCCGCCGCTTGCCGCAGTTATGTTGCCTACGAAGCCAACTGCTTCGAGTTGTTCGGCTTCGACATTCTTATCGACAATTCCCTCAAACCCTGGCTGCTCGAAGTCAATTTGTCTCCCAGTCTTTCTTGGTAAGCAATTATTATTATATTCATTGTAAAGTAGAACTTCTTTATACCTGTTAAGTTTGGCCGGTATAAACTAATTTTACAGTACTCATCAATGCGGAATTTTGCGATAATGAATTATATGGATAGTAGAAAATGTAAGGTAGGTTTATTATCTATGCGACAGTTGATTTGTCTTTTTCAAGTCGGTAAGCTATCATACACTATGGTTAGAGTGATTAAACAAGAGTATGTTCTAAAGATTAAATGGTGAAATACAGCATAGAAGTGTTAAATAATTCGGGTGGCTTTACATCGCAACTAATTGCTCTGCATACCGTATCATCTTTACGCAGTGTATTTACAATAACTAAGCCTATTATTACGAATCGATTTCAGTGATAGTCCATTGGACTTGGCCCTTAAGTCAAGGTTGATCTGCGACGTTCTGACGCTGGCGGGAGTGCCGATCGTTAACCCGCGGTCGGGCGACACTTCGCTGTCCCCCCGCAGCGCCAGCCGAAGCGCTCAGCCGCCGACGACTTCGCCCGTCATTGGTGTTCGATCGACGAAGCAGCGTCGCGCCCTTCTTCTTAAGGTTTCTTTTCTTTTTCTGCAACATTTTGGGCCGGTTTCACATCGCGTACTTTAACTAAAGTCGTACTTTAGCAATGATATAGGATAGGCCTTAAGTACGACTTTAGCTAAAGTACGCGATATGAAACCGGCCCTTTATCTTTCTTTTTAACTCTTCTCTTTAATTGTCGTCTTTATTTTCTGCTTCTTCTTTAGCAGATTCTTTTTATTTCTATTTATTTATCGCTTTCCTGTTCTTCTTCATCTCCAGCAATTTGTTTTTCGTACTTTCTGTTCTTCTTCTTCTTAAGGAGAAACTGGGGTGACCCCTCCCTGTCGGTTATGTAACATAAATTGTGATCAGCTATCTATCGCAATACTGCTTAATGATAAGCTATTTTTGATACAAGTTGAAACGATCCTCAGGCAACTTTCATGTGCAGTTGATCGCAATCTACGGTACATTCCCAAGAGGCAGAGTAACGGCAGTTTCCTTCAAGTCTGAATGATTTCCACAAAGTGGCAAAGATTTGTGCTGTTTCAGCGACAAGCGATCAACTCTCTGGGACGAATTGCGTCAGCAAAGGAGAGGACGTTGGACGATGTGGCCAAAGACCATTGGAAACGCGTGGAGGCGGAAGAGGATCGATGCGGTCGCTTCATTCGCATCTTTCCGAGAAAACACACCTGGCTCGTCTACAGGTTCTAGTTTAATTTGTTATTACTGCCCTCTTCCACATAGAACTCAGACGTGGGTGGAATTTTCAAGCGTATTACCGAAAAAATCAATAATATATGATCTTGGCACGAATTACTGTATATGTTGTTAGCTAGAGCTTTTGCGCGCAGGCCCACTTTCGGTGTGGAATGAAAGCAGTAGTCGTACGCTAGCTTGTATGTTAATTCATAGATTTTGCATTAAACTTTCACGAGCTTGTATCCAAATTAAATGCAATGATGAACAGGCGCCTGGGTGACGAAATTGAATGCTAAACAAAGAATTACGATGTCAGGTGTAAATGTTATGGTCTACAAGTGGGAGAATAAAAATATTCACCCTGCTACACCGTGTGGTCTTTGTGATATCTAAGAATCATTTGATACCGTTGACTTGGCTATTTGTCTCCCTGTCGAGCGGTTGCGTCCAGCCGCTCTCTCCCGTATTAGTAAGCTATCAGGACGTTGGCCGCTAAATACGCTCATCCGGCTGAGCCCCAACTACACCGATCCCTACTTTTAATATCTGCGATGGATTAGAGTTACAATACACTCCATTTCAGCCCTCTAATGGAAGACTTGGGAAGCGAAAATTACGACCAGCGCCTTTACGAGAATCTGTACGGACCGGAGAGCGAGAATGCCCGCGACGCGACAGCATCGCTGGTTCGTCGACAAATCATGGACGTGAATACTGTAAGAAGAACGCGATGTTAGAGGAAATGCGCAAATGACACGCGATGATTTCAGATTGTCTGTCAAGATGAAATGGATCCGAAAGTGCAGAAGGTGCTGAAGCCCGTTTTGATCGAATGTGTTGCTTACTCTCAGAGAAAGACCGTGCTCGGAGGAAATTATCCGGGTGAGTCAGTCTCGGACATGGCGGTGGGATATAGTGAGAACCGCTTAAGTGCACATCGATCCGGCAATAATATTTTGTGCATTTTTGCGGTCTGTGCACTTATCCATGCTTGATTTAATACAGAAGTTGCACGCGGGACTTGCAAAACCTGTGCACTTATCCGGTTTCTACTATAAAATATGCCTTTGAGCATCGAAAGGCTGAACGGGTACCTGAGTATAGTTGGCTGTCCGTCTAATTTCCTGTTTCACGTCTTCATTGCGCCTTCGCAAAACGTCCACCATTTCCATCTTAATAAGGAGACTTTTAAAATCAAACAGGGCACTTTGCAACTCAACGATGACGTTTTCAAAATTAAAAAGGACATTATGTAAGCAAAATAAATATAAAAAACGTTCTCTTTAAGTTGCATAGTTTTCGGTTCGATTTGAAAAGTGTTTTTATTAGCGTGGAAAAAACGTTTCTCGCATTTTCAGTCGCTCTGCCACGCGTGCGTACGAGCGCCCGCAAGAGAACGAAGAGCTTACTCGACCTTTACGCTAACCCGCGACAAGCAGACGGCACAATATCGCGCCTAGTGCTGACGAATCCCAAAGAGTTGGAGGCGGAGTTCGGACCTCGACCAGTGACCAGCGCCCTGACGCAGTTGGCGGAGACGGAGACGACACAGTCAGTTGTACGCAAAGCGCGACAACTGAGGTTGGTGTCCGGGCTCTTAGTCGAATGAGTTGGCATAGCTAACTGTTATGTCAAGTTGCTGCTGGTCGTTCATGTTTTGTCTTGCAATATGTTACTATACTTGAAGTTTCTTCGTTGTTAACAATCTTCCCGAGGGAATGGCGAGTTTGATTGCAAATGGTTCAGTTTAGAACTGAGGTTTTGTGAGGGAACCAAAGCAAAGCGGACAAATTTAGCATAGGGGCGGGTGTAGATGTGGTCGGGCCGACTTGATTCTTGTACAGCAGAAGCACCTTTGTCAGTTTGGGATAAATAGGATGGCTAGGGTAGCATATTACGGCCGACTGATCCTGACCCCTTGGCCGTAACTAGCAATCGTATATGAGTTTCATGAACGGTCAAAATCAAGTATTTAACCCAAACTTATAAAGGGGCTTCTGTTGAATTGCACCTTTCTGGACCGACCTTACCTTGAATGAAAAACTGAGTTTTCCTCGCATCTATCCCTTGGAGATATAGATAACTTCAAAAACGTGCATCTTTTGTGTGCGACGAAGAAACTACGAGTATACTTTTTTCAGTTACTTACTTTCACGCGCTCAGTTTTGCAGATTCAATAGTGCTTGACATGCCTTAGTGTA
>NIUQ01002573.1:0-21698 GCA_002796945.1 Plectus sambesii
ATGAATGAATCTATGAATTAGCGTGTGGTCAAGATCTTACAGAAGTACACACTTATTTAAACGGTCAGAGATCGCGCTCAAACGCGGCCCGCGCTCATTTCTGCGCGCGCCAACATTATTTCGTTATTGCAGCTTAAAATAGCTTGCAACAGTGCTGCTCTTTCTACTCTCATCATACTTCATTACGCTTTTTATACCATTTATGCTTTTATGTTGCTGTAAATGTTTACTATTCACACGCTGCTTCGCTTTTATTCTGTCTTCTTTCACATATATCTACTTAATTCTGTTTGCCTTTGATAACTGTGTTGAAATATGTAAATAGAAACGATAAAATAACCGTCTCGATAAAAATGACCCTCGATGAAAAATACCCTCGATAATAATGTTCCTCGATAAAGAAGACCCTCGATAAAAAAGTCCTCGATAAAAAAGACCTCGATAAAAAAGACCTCGATAAAATGCGCTCGATAAAATGACGCCTAATCTTTATGTACTGTACTGTTTTGATTTATGCCGATTCTCCGGAAATTTCAAAGAGTAAAAATCTTTCGAGAAAGACTCAACTACCGTTCAGGACAAGAAATATTAGTTTAATTTTTTTTTGATAGTTTAAGTCTCAAGGTAAGTTACAATACTGAGCTTTTTTCAGCGTTATCAACAATTACGAAGAGCGCATGTGTGAAATTCAGTGATGTGTTTGAAGCGCAAGCGCCGGCCATGCAGGACACGAAAATTGATGAAACTCTACGTTGGTGGTATAAGTGATAAAATTGCTGTGGCAAGCTTCATTTAGTAGTTGTATCCAGAGCCGCTGAGGGCTACATTCTATGAAGCTGGATTGATTGTTATGAACGTTATGCTTTCCTCTTTTCTTTCACAAAAGTTTGATAATTGCTACCTGAGATACCGTATTTTAGGACCAGGTGGCACTGTGGCACTATTTTTGCGTGCGCCATTATTTCTAAAAATACGGTATAAAGCACGTAAGCTGATACAATTTGGATTATTGTAAAACAGAAAATTCTTGTGAGCACTTTTTTCACAAGATTCTAGCAAGCATGTAAAAGTATGAAATTTTCATGGTACTCTTGAATAGCCCAGCGTTAATGGAGTAAGCCCAGCGTAACCTTGATTTATATATTTTGATGAACTTTTGCTGAAAAGTCAAAGAAAAGCAAGTGATCATCTCTGCTGCGTGCTGATAACTTTCAAATGACGAATAGTTTATTTCAATTTATAAAAATCTTCAATTTGCAAAGTATGATCTTTTATGTCAGTTTCAACAAACTGCGTTCACCTGTGTATTCTGTTGCTCTTGAAACTAGTTTGGTAAGCCGCTAACAAACGCACAGCAAAGTCGAGCTGCACAGGATATACTGAGATGCGACACTAACAGATGCTTGCTTTTTGAATTTCTACGGTGCTAAATGTTTGTTACATGGAGTCTGACATCCACAGAGATTTTTTTGACAAATACGCGCTAGCTAATTACTTGCATTAACTATGCATTGGGGCATAAAATGATGATCAACGGCGTGTCACGCCCTCGTCTGCTCGCAGGGCAGACTGCTTCTAAGTGACTTATAGTAAAATATCGTAAAAATTTATCGTCGTGATAGCAAGTTAGACGAAGCGCTTGACTCACTACTTTATTGACATTGTTTGAAGAGTCGAAGGGCAGCTGCAGTCATGAAAGTCGCCGCTCTTGCTATATGTAAGTGAATAAACAGCATGCTTTTTATGGACGTTATTCTAGATGAATAAAAAAGTACGAACATAAGAAGAAATTCAGTCAATTTTGGCCCTCTTATTATGCAACAGATGAGCTGAACAATGAATATATAGAGGAGCGGGGAAAAGTTAAGAGAAACGTCCCTCCCCAGTTCCCAGACCGATATTCAATCGATACTTCTGATTGCTACAATGTAAAAGAGTATCAGCTTGCTTTTAATCGAAAGCTTGTTAAATATTATCTCAGCTTCCATTACTTTCGGAAAATGATTTTGCATTCGTCGACATTCGCCTGTCAATTTGAAATGTTAAGGAAGCGCTACAATGACGCTTGAGTCCTCTTGAATACTGTGAGGCTTATTTAGACGAGAAAAATGTTTATAGATTTCGCTGCTGCAGTTTCATTTGCAATGGCCGCTGAAAAGTTGAAGATCCCAAAATGGATCCACAGCGTAAATCCACATAGTGCCGCCAGTGTCCCGGGCCAAAATCTTGCATCTCGTTCGACATGTGATATTCAGGTAATATATATATATCGAGCAATGGTGGGCGTGTACAAAACCGATATTGCATTTGAACGCTTGAAGTATAAGCAGTTGAAGATGATCTTTCCCGGAATTTTTTCCTTGATCAGGGATATACCGTATTTTAAGAAATAATGGCACACTAAGAAATAGTGGCACACGCAGAAATAGTGGCACAGGGTAGAGGGTGAATGAAACAATAGTGGCACAGGCGGAAATAGTGGCACATGTGCTACTATTTTTCACTTATTGACCGGGGTAAGGTCTATCTCAGAGGCGATGATAGTGTTTGCGACTGCGATTCGGTGGTCTTCTGGCAACTTTAAACTGGAATTTTCTAAAATGTAGCTATTTTGTTCATTAAAGTACTATTTTCCACGTCCTAGTGATGATAAAATATGTTGAGGAGGAGGTTGAACTAATAGTGGTACACGGTATAGAGAGGGTTGAAATAATAGTGGCACACGCGGAAATAGTGGCACACGCAGAAATAGTGGCACAGGGTAGAGAGTGATTGAAACAATAGTGGCACAGTGCCATTATTTCTTAAAATACGGTATCGTCGATTACGCAGTGGACGCTATACTTTGATCATCGCGCTTAGACAAATTAAGATAATTAGTTAAAGGTTCTTAACGTAAAAGTAATGCAAAATCCTGAATACCCGTTGTCAAATGACACTTTAAGGTAGAAAGTGATTTTAATAGATGTTTTCTTTGAATGAATTAGGTCTGCACGTGCCATCAGCGTCTGTAACACTGGATTGTGCCAGCACCAGTGCATTAAAAATCGCGTTAAGGGACATGCGAGTATTTGATCATCGTTCTGTAATCAAACAACGACGTGGGCTCGGATTTGCTCTATGGGATAAAAATTGCAATCCTGTTTACAGATAATGGAAATAATCATCAGCATAATGTTTCAGCAATTTTCTTGTTTTTAAGGCAAATCACCGTTGCGTTTTTTCAATTTCCGGCTATTAAAAGTTTGCCTTGGATCTTCCCTAATACCGTGACTGAGATTACGTCCTGTACTCACTACATCTGCTTTTCTAGGCATTAAGGAACTGCATGTTAACATTCTTCGGCAGTATTGGTCTGTCTAATACTACTCTACCAGGATCTGACGATTTGGATCCATTGGCGACACTTTTTTACACGAACACATCTCAGGGTTTTCAAATGTTCTGCAGGTAATTTTTTTTCGTAACATGACATAGTATAATGGCTGTTGGGAAGCTGCTAGCAAATTTTTTCAGTCAGAATTGTAGCTTATAAATTGTTATTATTTGTAACAATTGCGCTTCAATGCTATAATTGTCACTTAACATGTATTATCCGTGTAACCGAATGTTAGCAATCCATCAAACACGCTATATGTATTTACATATTTTGATTGAAGCAACCAAACTGTACAATGGACCTCAGAATGTTCAAATATCACGTTTAAAAATGTTTTGATCGAAAGTTATAAGGATATTTATATCGTATTTGAGCATTCACTGAAATGTGGAAAACATGGATTGCATCGCAAAAAGAGCCGTTTGCGCCTCTTAACAATTTTTTTAATAACCTTTGCCGCGAAATACTCTTTTAAAGTTTAAAATAGAATCGAATGTATCTGTGTTCATGTGCTATCGATCTCCAGCACATCATACAATATATTATGTTTTGAAATTGAAAATCTTCCAGCTACTTGTCTCCACTTTCGCAGTGTGTGCCATCTTCCGACTGTTGGACACTAGACAGCATGAACCAACTCAACTTTCCGAATGGAACGTTGGAAGCTTATCAAATGATTGTCATATTAGTGCCATTTCAATATATGTGCACAAATTACTATCAAAGTGAGGAACTAAATTTTAATAAACTTATTCTGTAAGCTTCCCGTCATTATTACCTTACTGTAAAGTAATCATTGCGTTGAATTGGATATCAGTTGTATTAAATGACACCACGCTAAATATATGCGTTGAATTTTACTCTAGTATATATTTGCTGTAGCTTATTGCATAGATCTTTAAGCTAGAATTATTGTGCTGCAGAATATTGAACACACTAATCAAATCCGAATTTTATATCGAGAATGTAACTAAATTTTGTCCTTGGTACAGTAATTATAAAACAAAAGTCATCCGCTCCTTTAAAATTATAAAGTAGTAAGATAAAAGACTTACTAAATTTATGGAAGTCGAAATTCTGCTGAACTAAGAAATGCAACCATGAAAGTTCGTAAACGCAAAGTAACGTCAACTAAGTGTTTGGAAAATACCGTATTTACGGAAATAAGAGTACTGTACTACTGTTGTTTCAATCGCTCGCTACCCTGTGTTACTAATTCTGCATGTACTAATATTTTTGCGTGTACTACTATTTCCGTAAATACGGTAATAGAATCAACGTCAGTGTACTGCTAAAAAATCATTGCATAATATATTTTTGTTTTCAGGCAGTCATGAATTGTAAATTACTGTAAGAAAAAAAGTAAAACAAATAAAGTAGATTTTGAAATCAATGCAATTTTCAGTTTGATTTTTATAGATACTGCGTTCGCTGATATATTCTCGTTGTCACTTTTCAATCGTTTTATGGTTAACTATCAGAGAGGATTTTAAAATTTTGAAAATTAATTTCCTCTTTTTGAACTGCTCATGTATGACATTCCTTTCGCCCGGAATTACTTTTCATTTTGGAGTTTAATTAGAACGTGTTAATGAATACTCTTCGTAACGTTTCAGCAGCATTGGACAATTGGGACTGCATTGGACGTCATAACGACGACATTAATAACTGTATGCTGAGTAATAATGAATGCGCGTGAGTGTTTTGAATTACTGCCGATTGTCGTGTTTTGCTTTCTGAACTTCGAATACTTTTGCGCTACATTCATAGTATAGAATTGTATCTTAAAATAAGATACTGTCCATATTCTTGAATGATTTGAGAAAGGAATGATGTGGGGTCGTGCAAACTTGAAGGGGAGTGTGCGATTCTTGTTTTCTTTGCGATTTCCTGAACGATGTTCAATCACCTTGACCGCCCAATTTATTGCCCATTCGCGAGACTTATCGATCTGCGGATGAATGGTTGTACAACATTTTGTAACAGAAGCGATTACTGCCCTACGGGTGACCGGAACTTACACCCCACCAACCGTCTAAATACAGTAAATTATTTTCACACCCAACTTTGTTCGCAAATTTTTCGTTATCATATCAACACAGTGGGGTGTAAAAATAATTCATTGTATTTAGACGGTTGGTGGGGTGTAAGTTCCGGCCACGACTGCACGTACGAGAACGGTACGTCTCACTTTTTGGAATGCGTTATAACACGCCACACGTGCATGCGTTGATTTTTTACAGTAACATGTGAATGGGCATTTGTCGTGTTATAGTGCAAATCGGAAAGTGAAGCGTATCGTCTACGTACCGTTCTCAATTTTGTGCTTGTCGTTAGTTTCATCAACATTTATCAGCAAGCCAGCACTTTAGCGGATAGGCGGAAGTGCCAAGATATTGTGGCTAGTTACTATAGATGCGTCGGCCCACTGGACCGTGGACCGAACTACTCGGTGCACCGGACCGGACCGGGACCGACCTGTTTTCTTTGTGGACCGAGTAGCTTGGATCGAGCATAACTCCGTCCGGTCCAGTGTTGCGCAACATGGGAAAAATTTGCAAAAAACGTCGATGGACCGGACCGTAGACCGACGATATTTGGTGCTGGACCGGACCTGGACCGGGACCGACCCCACTGAGTCTTGGACCGGACCGACGCATCTACCGTATTTCTTCCAATAGACGCCCTCCCTCTAATAGACGCCCTCCCTCTAATAGACGCCCCCTCCAGTGATCGCCCCTCTCTAAGGTGATTAAATTAATAAATGCCTGTGCAGTGAAGGTCAATGCTGAACTACCACTCCAATTCGACTACTGATATCGCACATTCTTTAAATTTATGAATAATATTCTATGCTGAAGTAGCAATTGGGAAAAATGATGCTCTCTCTCCAACGAACGCTATGTTCAAACATCGATTGAAATAATAAACGCCCACCCTCCAATAGACGCCCCCCTCAAGCCTTGATTGAAAAAAAACGCCCTGGGCGTCTATTGGAAGAAATACGATATATTAATTACCGAACAATCTGATATAGACTCCGCGCGATTTCATTGTCGACTTCCTAGAATGCAACGTGTATTTATTTAAATGGCAGCTTAGGAAGAAATTCGTTAGTTGTACAGCTTCCCTAATAAACGGTATATGAAGTCGCTATCATTCGTGGTTGATATCAGTGGAAAAGCAGTGCAAAACATCAAACGGTCCTTTGACAAAATCTCACATCAGTCTTTCATATACAGTTAAGTGGCGATTCGTAAAAGTGGGGCATCGCTATGTTGCAGGATGCACATTATGGTGTGCTAGGTGTTCTTCTTGCGGGATCTATCTAGGAGCGAGGAACGATCGGTCTGTGCGAGTTCAATGTGAAATTTACAATCATCATTATATATTTCAGGTCCGAGATAGCCTTTCTTACCTGTTATGCAAACTTCTGGATCAAAAGGTGCAACAACAATGTCGGAAATATGTTGTGCCGCACGATGAATGCTTTTAGGAATGTAATCATTCCAAACACTTGCAATGCTAACGATCTTGATAATGCCTGTAACAATGCAGGCAGTCTAAACAATCATTCTTATTCGTTTGTTCTTGCCATATTCATTGTGCTTGCAATCACTAGTCTGAAGAGCGCTTGATGCAATACCAAACTTGCAAAACTGCATCGCTTTCATTTATTCTTATTCAATCTATTTCACCGAGTGCGACTAATGAAATTTTTAGGCATCGAAAATAAAAGTGACTAAACGCAGTACGTTTTTTGTTAGCATTACCACACAAAACATAGGGGGCACAGCTCCTTGCTCTGTTTAGTTGCCCCTATGTTTTGTGTGGTAATGCTAACAAAAAAACGTACTGCAGTTAGGCGCTTGTATCGTAAATATGAACCATTTCCACTTTACAAAGAACAATTTCAAAGTTAAATAGATCACCTCCCATATTAAAGAGGACTCCTTCCAACACAAATCAACATGATAAATGTCTTTACCAATGCGGAAATTATATTTATTTAAATTATTACTATGCTGAATAAACATAATATTGTGCTGCTATGATGCGAGTGACAACTTAATGAACAGCTCTTTCATTCATATTGCTTTGTAATATTCTAGAATAACTTGAATACAATAAAAACGAAATGTTTGATTGCATTTCAAACTGCACAAGAGCTGAAATAGTGTAAAAACACATTGATGCTTAACACTTCTTTCTGTGACAGATGTATCCACCATGAATGGTCGGATTTTCATGAAATTTTGAAATATCACTCTGTACTATTCAGGGAATTGTTTTCTATCATGAATTTTCGGTCAACCACTAAAACTCTGAAAAAATCTCAATTTTCCATAAAAGTGACCGACATGCAATTGAGCGAAGGTAGTTTGCGTTGCACGTTATTGCATTCATGCGCATGTGGTCGGAACGAATTTCGGCCGGATGGATCGTTGCGGTATGTATCCATTTAGCAAATGTGGTCTACGATAAACTGATAACCGTCACGGGACCAATCAATTTAAATTATTTCCATACCAGGCAAAAAGCGCGCGAAATGGGTGGCACGTTGACCGCCGACTGGCTGGGGGAACGAGTGGTATTTCGGTTGTTTGCTAACCTTTATTTGCTCACCGCCGCCCTCGTTTTTGGACTGTATCTTCTTTTCTCTGTATTTGTTCCTGTCAGCACCAGATATCTACGGTTAGTTTTATCACATTTTTTGCAATCTTTTCGTTATTTGCCATGAGTTTTTAAAAGACTATTACAGTGGCCTAAAAATGAGCATTATCACAAATGATCTTGGATAAATCCATTTTGATCCGATGCAGAGTTTTTATTAATATTTCTGGTTTATTTCATTATTTAATAAAAATATGATATGAAACAGTAATAAGCAGATTGTGCTGTTAAGCACCAATGCGTCGAATAACATTTGAAACTATGAATCGGCTGTCACGCTTTAAAATGCATAATCCTTACTCTCGTCGAATGAAATCCAAAAATCTTCAAACTTTCCAACGCCATATCTCTTTTTCAATCTAAATCGCTAATTTCTCATATCCCGTTATAATTATTGTCGATTTCTTTCCTAATTGTCCATTACTTTCATATCAGCTTTTATCAGTTCCTTTTCAGAAAATGATGGCCACCTTCCACTCGCACGCGCACGGTCAGGCGCCAGAACTCGATTCATCGCACAATACCTCGTCGGCGTCGTTGGTACCATCGGTTCCTTACCCGTCGGCGCAGCATTGGGCGCAAGTTCCCTCGGCACTACCGCTAGCGGCACAGCCAGCCTACGAGCTCATCCAACATCGCGTATTTGTCGGTGGCTTTCCTTCTGCTGTGGGTTTTGACAGTTTTTATGTCAGCTGTGTTCGTTCGCTATTGAAAGGAACTAATCGTTATTGTATCGATTTAATTTTAATGTTAGTTCTGTTACTGTTTTTTGTGGTGTCTGATACTTCCCCTCCCCCTATCATTGAATGATAACACTTATTGAGTGATAATTTGGGGTATAAAATGATGCAGTGCAAAATGTAGTTTATCGACTCAATTTTACCCTGCCTCTTCCCTGTTCTTTACCGCACTCACCCGGTAAAGAACTGCTACAAGACAGTTACTCTTCTAACATTTCACAAGACTTTATCACTTTGTCTCCAGCTTGATTCGGCCTATTAAATGAGAACATACAACTTATAGTATTGTTCTCTTACGATTTGATCGGAATTAACTTCATTGAATTCTTGCAGACGAATGAGAACGAGTTGCGAACATTCTTTGAGAAGTACGGTCACATTCGCGAGGCAAAGGTGATACGCACGGCGGAGGGGTCGTCCAAAGGTTACGGATTCGTCACGTTCGACTCTGAAGAAGAGGCGCAGATTGTTCGCAATCTGGTACTGCACTCTATAGTTCTGTGGCGAACATACGCGATGGGAAATTATACTCGGCTGTTACTTGCTGCGGATTTGTGTGAAACAATTTCTTTGCTAAGCAATTTATCAATTTCTGTGTATGCATATTTTTGACTCGGACGCAATTAAGCGTCGAAATGCCCACTTTGCGCCATTAGTACCCAAAACACTAAGCATTGATTTTACTGGATGTTTTTAAGTTTTGAGAAATTGTCCACTCCATCATTCACGCTGCCTCGATTTAGGCCCTGAACATGTTAGATTAATTTCAGAGTATCGGGGAAACGTGTTAATCTATTGGCAATAATGATTTCTCGCATTTTTAAATTATAAAATTGACAAATTACGTATATGCAGTATAAACAGGTAAAGTAGGACACCTGTAGATTCCGCAGAGAGCTGCATATATCTAGTTGCTAATTTAGATCTGGGAGATTATGCTGTATTTTGACTTGTAGAGTATTTATGGGTATTATGGACGGTGTATTATAGCATATTTGCAGAGCCCCGACAAGCTGGAATTCAAGGGTCGTCGACTGAATCTCGGACCGGCGATGCGTCGCATCACCCACAACGCTCGCTTCACTGGTCAGTCTGCTTTCTCGCAAATTTTATTTCTTTCAGCGCATATTTTTTATAACTGTCGCAATTATTTATCTGTTTGATCAGTTCGACGGAATTTACGACTGGAGTAATTGCACCGCCACTCAGATTTATTTTTCATCTTTTACTGTTTATTGCGCGAAGAATCGTACGCGATTCTTAATTTTGTTGTGCTTCACCAATGTAAATTGCGCCTTAAGAGCTGGTTTCAGTCGGCTGTCCCCTTGAGCATCGCGTAATTTCATGAATTTCAGTAGCGTCAGCGAAGCTAGTCTTACATTGGGCCGGTTCCATAATCGTTTCCTAAGTCATTCTTAAGTTATGCATTACTTAAGCCCATTATGAAGCATAGCGCTGAGTATCGCTATGAATTACCTAACTTTAGGACACGATTATGGAACCGGCCCATTACCATTACCCTGAGTTCATTACGAAAATGTTAACACATGCGTTGTAAAGTCGAAGGTTTACAAAGCATATTCGCCACCTTACAGATTGAAAAATTGCACGTTTGCGGTAAGGGTTTACTTCAGACTTTGCGATGGCGTGTCCTACACCGATGTTGGCGTCGCCGACGTTCGCCGGCTACTACCCGACGGCGCACCCGCAAACACCGACCTACGTCCTTCTTCAGCCCAACGGTCAAGTGCCGTCCTTCATTTACAGTCCAGTCTCCCCTCAGCATCAACTTCAGGTATGCTCGTGTTCTTATGATATATAGTAAAAACTTCTCGATCAGTAACGAGATAACCAAATACTGGTTCTATTACGATGAGGTCCTTGCGCGAAATTTAAACTGTGCTAAATCAGGGGTCGGAATTGTCCTTTTTAAAAAGATTTGCCTTTTTTTTGGGACCGTAAATCTTTTTTATTTCGAATGTCCTTTTTTTTTGATAAAAACGCCAAAATTTATAAAAAAAGGTCATTTTGAAAAAAATAGAAGATTATAACACAGAAAAAAGGATATTTTTTAAAATGACATTCAAAATTTAGGGTCCCTAAATGGAAAAATCTTTTTAAAAAGGACGAATTTTTTTAAAAAAGGACAATTTTCAAAATGTCCTTTTTTTCAAAATTTTTCATTCCGAGCCCTGTGCTAAATGAATGATCAAACAGTAGTAATACATATACTTTGCCTGCTCCCACATTGTTTTATTTTCGTGAATGGCACGGTACATCTACATTATTTAACTCTTACAGTTAATTTAACTGAAGAGAAGCAGCTATATAGGGGAAACTTTTCGATCAGTAACGAGCGTCGAGACCAAATACTGTAGAACGCCAAATTTAGCCTATCTTTAGCACGCGGTACGTCAAGGAAAGTCTCAGGAATGACTGTTTTGCCGTTACTGAGTGAAAAGTTTTCCCTATATTTTGCTCACGTAACCGATTCCATTAGCAATACGTAACAGCACTAGAGCGATTAGTCGTCGACGAAATTTTTCGCGCATAAATCGCTCTAGAAGCATGGAATATGTCGCAAGCTATCAATGGGGCATGCGTTCGACTGTATTTGACTTTTTCTTCAATGTCGTAAAGGAAAATCAAAAGTTTTAGCCATTTTTCATTGGTTTTCTTAGCCTACAATTTTCGTAATAGAATAAGTCTTACAGCGAACGTGCTCAATTTACTCATCCGTATCTTTACGTGTTACGGTGTTCCGTCTCGTCCTGAATTACTGATCGAAAAGTTTCCACTACAGTCGTTTATTTTTTATTTTGCTAATCGGTTTGTTTTACAGCAGCAAAATGGTGGACGCTACATTACTCAGAATGCGACTCCTCAGCCGCCGCCACCGTGCCCACCTACGAAGCAGCATTCGGTAGAATGGTTATTTGTAGGGCTGTAACGGGACGGGGACAAATTTAAAATCAGGGGAAGAAGGCGGGAATTTCCCGTCCCCGTTACAACCTTAATTATTTGATTTGTTTTGAAGGCGATAGATTGATGTGAAGGGGGTTGTAATAGCGGATTGGACATTATGCTAGCTTAAAATATCCGTAGTTTACGAAATGACTTTATCCAAAGTCGATTGCTAGTAAAAGGATATGTTTTTATCTTGCAATCAGGATTAATCGAGAAACATGGTTGATATTGCAAGTCTGTCTTACCATACAATAAAGTGGGGACGGTTTTAGATACTGCACTTTAGTTAGAATCGTACTTACTATATACATATTATCACGCCGTTTAGTACAACTGCGAACAATATGGATAAACGCTCATTGTGTTGATACGCTCCGTTTTACGCAGAAAGTTTTTAGGCAAATGAGTCGATCGAGGAGAATCGCGGTCAGTCGTCGCCGAAGCAGCAGACGTTGCAGCTGCCGCAGCAGTACTACGCCTCGCAGCCGATGACTCCCATGACGCCGGGCGTGCCCCACCAGCCTTTACGTCACTTGCACCAGGTCGGTGGTCGAGTCTTGAACCTTATTGCAGCTCTCTTATTACCACCTAATGTATTTATACCGCGGCTTGTTAGGTGTGAGTAAAGGTTTTTGTTGTGGGGTGCGGTCGGACCAGCGATTGTTCTTTGATATCATTCGTATATCGTTCTTGCTACTCGCTCTTCCAGTAGTCGATCGGTTCTCCGCGCTACTTTGTATCCTTCTTACCCCGCGTCTTTCTTTATCGTACGACCGCTCTCGTCGGAATAAATTGTTGCCCGAATCCCAACAGTTTTGATCACCATTTTGTCGCTAACGATGGTGATATGAATTGAATTGTTCGTAGTGTGTTGGCATAAGAAGCGCCGACTCTGTGGGGGAGCGTTGGCGATTTCTAATTAAGGGAATTAATTGTATATTTTTAATCTAAGTACATGTTAGTTAAAATATGAACTAATATGATTCGCAGGGGGTCTGCCATGCGCAGACAAGAACAGTCTACGGTATATGGCTTTTAGTAGAGTTCCCCATTAAACCTGTTATGTATGTTGCACTTTTAGATGCAGAACTTCGTGGCGACGCACGGCGGACCTTACGGACCTCAGCCGACGATGCACTACTACGCGGCGCCGAACCCCACCGACATGACCCACTACTCGCAGATGGCCATGCCCGCCGGCTGCTACTACACGCCGCCGTCGGCAATGAGCGAGCAGCAGCAGCGTCCAGTCCAGCCGCAGTACAACAACTGCTATGACATGAACGAGCAAGAGGTAGGGGCTTGATCGCTGATTCATTGGTAAAGTTGCTTTTCGGGAGCCGTATACTCGATTTATTTTTACGTACGTTCTTTCCCCTTCCTCCCGACTTTTGATGGGCTATCTGTAGTGGTCAAGTGGAATATGGTCTTTATTATGCTCTGACAGCAGCTTGTGGCGACACTTTTGCGTTCAATCTCCCCTTTTTCTTTGGGAATTATTGCACTAGCGTCGTTTATTGCAATACTATTATCAAAGAACTCCCATTAACTTCGCTTCCTCGCAGCTGCCACACCTCCACCATTTTTTATCCTTCCTACGCTTATTCAATTCCTAATGTTACGTCGCCCCTTTAAGTATCGTACGCCTAAACATAATTTTAAAATCTAGAAATACTCCCCTTAACCTTCAGATCATTTCAAATGCTTAAGATGTCACTTTTCTTAAAATAATTAAAATGAAAAGGGGAGCTCCATTTACTCTCTTGGCTCAGAGAAATGTACTACAAAGTGTCACTTGACACGATCGCTTCCGGTTGCAATAAGCTCTACCGCTAGGCAGTTCTGTCATGGATCCCGAACAAAAATGTATAGTACATTCCTCTGCAAACTGGCTAAATGGAGGTCTCCTTGAAAGTAAAAACTGAAATGTGATCGTTCATGCATCTTTGCTCACTTTGCCGCACGCGCACTTTTTGTTTTCTCTGTGATGTTGATGGATGACTTGTTCCGCCGTGTAGCAGCAGCAGCGGTCGTCGATGTGGACGGAGCGTACGAAGATGGCGGAGCCGAATAAGACGCTGTCGCCGGCCGGGAGCCTCTCGCCGCCGACCACGAAGCCGCGCAACGCCGACGACAACGACAGGACGCCCAAGGCGAAGCCGGCGAAGCGCATCGAGCCGCGTCAGTTCGTCAAGGATTGTCCCGCCGATCCGCTGACCCCCGAGAAGCAGCAGCAAATCCACCTCGGCGCCCGCCTCAACCGCCTCCGCCCCGCGCCCGTTCGCTACTACCGCGTCCCCTTCGACGGCAACCGCGGCAAGTCAGTCTCCCTTCCCAGCTCGCCCGCCGCCTTCCCCCCGCCGACCGTCTCTTCGCCCGGCCACGATTCGCCCAACGCCGCCGCTACTTCGATGGTACTTACTACTACTACTACTTGCGTCAGCGTTCTTCTTGCGTTTTGCACTGCATTTTTACTTACTTTTTGTGTGGACTGCGCTTTTTATCTTACACCGTCTTTCATTATTTTCGTCTCTCATGCATTCATTTCATCAAGCGCGTTTAATTGTGTTTGAATTGGCTTCGAACGCATGTTTGACGAAGTTGAATGCGAGACTGACGTATTAGGATGAAAGACGGTGTATTTTTACGTTCCTTCATTGGATCATTACTGCTAGTACTTTGATCGCACACTCTTCCGTCTCTTCTTTTCATTTATATCGCTCGCGCTTGGCGTCTTTTTATGGCAGCATGCTATTACCAACGCTTCGATATGAACGGACGAAACTTTGAAAAGATAGTGAAAAAGTTTTGTGGTCTTTTCAGATGCGCGCGGGTCAACAGGCGCCGGCGCGCAGTCCGCGCAAGTCGGTCGTGTCGCTGGCGGCGCAGATGTCGCAGGTGCAGATCCACGGCTCGCCCAGCAACAACAACAACAACTCGCTCAACATCGGATACGGTATGTTACGATGACAGATCCTCCCGCCGTTCGCTTCTACATCCTTTAAAGTAGCGTTTATCACTCTCTTACCCAGTCATATCCGCTTCAATTGCGTGCTGCGAGATTATGTTTTATGTGAAAGAAATGTACTCTGTGAGACATTAAGTGTGAACGTTTTGCACATACGACAACTTTGATAGAACGGTTGTTTTCAGTAAACAGTTCGTTTTACATGTTATCTTTCGACAATAACTCATTCGTTTACTCTTCATATTAGTAATATCCGTCATTTAGGGGAAGAAGATGTTTGCCCCGTTAAATAATATCTATTGATGACGTAGATGACCGTTGAAAATTGATTTCAGGCTCGCAGCAGGCGACTACGCCTACGGGCGTGACGCGCAAGGTGGCGCTGTCGAGCGGCGCGACGGCTCAGCTGAGCGACGGCGCTGTCGTCCCCAACTCCATGCTCAACTCGGCCGCCGTCAACAAGACCGACGCCCGTCTGCATGCCTTCTAGTTGTGTGCCCTCTTACATTCGCCTTTCGTCATGATTCGTCCCTCTTGCGTTATATTTCGTAATCTTTGTATTCAATTTCGTCAAAATAGCGGTCTAATAGAATGCAGAGATTGAATGTGAGGGTTACGCAATCTATCATTTCCGCTTTAATAAGGACAGTTTCCGAATCAAAAAGGACATATTTCTGATCAAATAAATATGAAAAATGTCCTTATTAAGGTGGAAATGATATATAATGTAAGAGTGACAAATTGTGATGATTGGCGGTGCAATTCGTTTCGCCATACGCGCCCCATCCTCATTTGTTCATTATTGAAACGAGTCTGTTACTCTGGTTATTGTCACTAAGTTTTTGGCCTGGTTTCTTGCCGCCTAATTGTGAAATATTAATCGATACCTCCGGCGCCTTTTCGTCTGAATCGATGCTGCTGTGAATCCGAATTTTAGGTTGTTCGTTCTAACTGTCTGTACGAATTGTAGCGCGTTCTAACTATCTCTCTATTGCTGCCGGATGATACTATCGTTAACGCTGTTACGCTATGTTAGCTTGTGAAAGTCCGGTTTTTCGTTGCTGCTGTTATTTATAACGCAAGTCGGTGCTTTTTCTCGTCACTTCATTAAACAATGCACCTTTTTTGGTTACTGCCTTGTGGCTCTCAGCAACGAAGTGCGAGTGGCAGTAGATATGGGTTGCCTCTCTGCGACCTGCCATCAGCAGTGAAGCCTGTGCAAGGATAGTAGTAGCCTATATAACTCGACGTGAATTTCTCATTCTTTGGATGCATATCCATAGAGTTCCTATCTCGACATGGCAGAATACTACTCATTGATGCGGAATCTTATTAGAAAGTCTCGCTTCAGTTTGCTGAGAGCGCACAGAATAGAAGACGGTTGCCGAGGAACGCTTCCGCTTGAGCGCCTATCTAAACGATAAAGCATATGCAATTTGAGATTCTTATTGTGCGTCAACGGGCCAGTATACCGTATTTCTTCCAATAGACGCTCAGGGCGTCTGTTATTTCAACCGATGTTTGAACTTGGCGTCCGTTGGAAAGAGCATCTTCTTTTCCGATCGCTACTCCAGCATAGAATATTATACATAAATATAAGGATTATGCTGTATTCGTAGTCGTATTTGAATGGGAGTTCAGCGTTTAACTACACTGCACAGGCTTTTATTACTTTAATTACACTAGGGAGGGACNGTTCAGCGTTTAACTACACTGCACAGGCTTTTATTACTTTAATTACACTAGGGAGAGACGATTACTTGGGGGGGGGGGGGGGCGTCTATTGGAAGAAATACGGTATGCAGATTCTGCCTTCGATATATTCGCTTAAGATAGACTTCTAAGAGTCCAGTTTCTTTTAGCATCGTTTAAATATAGCTATCAGAACTTGATGAAACTTTGCATTTCAACAAAATTACACGGTTATTTTTATTAACTTTACTTCTTCCACGATCAATTGTTAAATCCCCTGCCACCATAATTTGCTTTTCTCTCTGAGATCATATCTATCTGCCTTTAAGTATAGTCTAGCAGTGGGATAAACAAACTACTCAGAAAGAAGTACATTTACTCTCCAATAGAGTCACTACAGAATTCTATCGATCGGTGAAGGTTCTGCAGGCAGGCGTGAAAATAAAATTGAAAGACTCCGAGAATTTTCTGAACAAGGCATGAGAGAATTCATGTTACGCTGGAATCGTTTATTGAAACTTCAACACAGCTACAACGATGAACTGTTTAAAGATATTCATGATTGATGCATTGTTTTCACTGAAACAAAAATGTTTTGGGAACACTTTGAAAACGCCCCTCATATTTATGGCAGAATTCAAGGAACGTGACAAACTGTAAAACTGTTGGTGAATTTTGCAGACCATATGATTTTTCGCTCTATTTTCGTAAGTTTCTCTAGTGATCATTGAATCTTGAATGAATATGCGTCAATGCTTAACCCTTTCTCTATCATGGGTAACTGGAGCGAAAGGGTTTGCGCACAACGACCCACTCAGATGGAGACTGATTTGGCTGAAGGATCATGGAGATCGAAAAATGACTAAAACATCTATTCCAGCCGTTAGTGAACAAGGGATCAATGACCGCCCAAGACTGGATACAATTTATATCATGAATTCAACGCTGCAATGTTATTCGCTATTCGGCAATGCATTATGCCTAAAGTCTTGCACTAAGTTCCACCGCAAACTTGAATCGCTAAGAACATCTTTGCGCAGAGCATGAAGCGAAATATAGCAGGATGTCATTCGTGCTGCAATCGCTTCACTTCCCGGTCGTCTAAAGCGAATAATCAAGTTTCTTAGCGTTTGTCTCACTAATTTGCTGGGTCCGCTTTTTGTTGGTGGCTATGAGCCCGCCATCGGAATGCGACAGTAAAATAAACCGGTCGGCCGTCGCATGCCTGGCACAGGGATGTTGCCAATGTGGAAATTACCGTAGCGAAACTGCCACCAAGTCCCCGACCCGCGGAGGGCTGAGTACCTTGGTCGGGTTAGGGTTTGTCCTCAGCGGGAATTGAACCCGAGTCCTTGAGACTAGTGTGCGGTGCTTCCGATCACTACATTATTCGACCCGCCGTTTAAAGCGGGTGAACTCCACCAAAGGCTGCTTTATCAATAGATTTTTGTACGACTATATTGTGTATTCATTGTGCATTCCAAATTTCAAATCATTCGGTTGACTTGTTTTAAAGTTATGACACAAAAAGTGTGCAATAGTACTTATACCCCACCATGTACAACAGAGCATAGCTATGATTTGGCAAACAGTTTTGTCGAACCGTCCCGCGAATAAAAAATTTCTCGATTCAGTATCAGTCAGGTGCGCTATACGTATCGCTGTTATAGCAAGTCAAAAGAAATTTTAGAGCGCCCTCGCTCAGTATGAACATCGAAAAGCCTTCTCATTCTAAATTAGAAATTTTATGTGTACAACGTATGAATCGCGACTTTGCATCACTCTTGTTCCTGCCAGCTACCCTTTAATTCAATTTCTCTCTCTAACCTCCCCACGCAATTTCAATACTCAATTCAAACACGGTTTTCCATAGAATCCTTTCAACTCCAATACGCCTACCCGTACTTCAGCTTGAGAGATTCGTAAACTTTTGCTCCACAGAGCATCAAACGTGATTCTCTCGCTAGAATTGAATTGCCCTAAATCAGGAATAACTCTTGATGGTCCTATCATTAAAATAATATGCATGGTACCTTGATTGAATTATGTGCTCTAATTGTTGATCACTTCTCGACGATATATAAAACCCGACGGTGATGCGAGTAATGCTCACATTTCCTTATTACGGAATCTTCACATCTTCAGTAGCGTATGCGCTCAATAGAAATCGCCATGGAACCGAAAGAAAGACCCCGCCATCGCATTTCTCCAATTCAGCCAAAACTTGTGATAAACCATGTACTGAATACTCTTGTCGACTTAAAGATCGGTCCTTCGAGTCGCTCATTGATGTCAGTATCGTTATGGTTGCTGAAGAGTGTGTTTTGGTTTGCGATTTACCTTCTCAGCAGCTATCTGACGATAAATTCGTGTCTGCTCTTGCTGAACGAATATTTAAGCAATCCCATTCTGACGCGCGTAACGGCTACTACGACTAAAATGGTACCGCTGCCTATGATAACCGTTTGCGTTCCCTTCAATGTGACACAGCTGTTTACGCTTAACTCATCAAGCGCAACACCATATTCCGATGCGATAGAAGATTTCTTCAATAAAACCATCGAAAATGACAAGTTTGATGTAAAGAACTATATCAAAGAATGGAAACGGTGTAATTCCACAGAATTTTCCAATGGAGCGCTTTTCATTCTTCATATATATCTTGCGATCATGCATGAGGCGGAATATTTGCGTGAAGCAATGGAAAGTCCGTTTAACAGTTTGTTCAGTCAAATGGGAACGGATCAAAAAAACGCCTTGTTGAAGATTTTAGTCCCACGAATACAGCAAATGAACATTAGGATAGACGAAATCAAGGAAATTTTCATCGAATATTTCAAAGCTGCCTCTTTCTATTCGCAAGTGTACGACAGATACGAACAAATATTTTGCATACATCGAAACGAAGAAATCAACTACAGTCAATGCGAATTCTTCGATACAATATCTTATCTAGATCAAAATCAAATTTGCTTCACCATGCATGATATCATTCTTCAGGCTGATGACCTTAATTATCAAAACATTACAGTAACACTCAGCGATCACTCACAGGCCATCGAAATGAGCGGTGGAAATATACTATTCTACTTCGATGAAGATGCGACGCCACCAAATTTTGCTGCAGCTAAGAGTAGCATCAGTGAAGTGGTACTAACTAATATCTATGAAATATATATCGATTATGAGGTAAGGATGTCGACAATCACTTATAAGTTTCTACTGCAGAAAGTTATTGAGTCCCGAAAAGTCTTAAAATGTTAATTTAACAAAAAATTAACAAAATAAATATATGAAGAGAATGTTCACCGGATTTTTCCATTTTTAAGCTCTTAAATAACGCTTCAGAAAAAAATGTTTACATGGAGACAAAATATTATAGATCAAGAACATTAAATTACTATGTAACAGTAAGCATTATGAGGCAGAAAACGTAGCCTATTTTTACTTATGTGTAGCGAGGAAAAATTGTTAGTGCTCCTGGTGCGCATGGTTGAATTAATTTCAGGAAAATAGCATGGGGAATAATATCATAGCTCTAATAAGTGCTATTTTGCCGGTTAGACTCTTAACAGCAAAAAATCAGTTTCTCAAATAGAAGCGTAGAAGTTTTTACTATTATTTCCGATCGGATCGACGGTAGTTCGACGCGTTTAATAAGTTTTAAAATTAGCCTTTAAAAAAGAAAAAAATGCCTACTGTTGCTCTTACCGAAGTAACTCACTGATGCGCCTGTGCCTTACGATATGATATGACTTGCAGAGTGTTTATCATGGACAACCTGCAGTGTTCGATGGAAAATTGCACTGTTACCCTCAGAGCCGTCGAGAATGTGAGGAAAACTGTAGGAGTGATCTCATTAAAGCACTGTGCGGCTGCACGCCTGTTACTTTTACAACTGGACAAAGTGACGAAAATAAATGTTCATTTGCGCATTATGTAGACTGCGCAAAAAATTACTCTGGCAATGAAGATGAAAAATGCAGAGACAAATGTCCTGTAACTTGTAAACAATCGAATTACAAAATAAGCGAATCATATTCACCTAATTATGCTGTAGCTTCCATGGCTCAATTAACAATAATCCTCAACAAATATGACTATTTAATTTATGAAGAGGAATTCAAGTGGTCATTTCCGGACCTTATATCTGCTATTGGAGGGGTGTTAGGAATTTGGCTTGGCATTGATTTCATTGTTCTGATTGAATTCTTATTCGCATTAGTGGCAAAGGTTTTACTCAAAGTTTTGCCATTGCTTAATTTAAAGGCGGCGACGAGCGAAGACAGGATACATAATTTCAACGAATCAATCACCGAAAAAGTATTTACTGCATTAAACATTGAAGTTCCACCACGGTTTACGCGGGTGTCTCTTATCATGTGGACGATTGAAAAGATCATTTGGGCTGCAATTTATCTTGCCGGTGGCGTGTTCACTGCAATAGCTTGTTTCGAGTTGTATGAGCAGTACGCAAGCGGTGAGATGAAAACAAGCATGCAGGTATCTTTCAACAAATCGATCTCATTGCCTCCTGCTACTCTCTGCATCAAACACAATATATTTTATTATAACATTAATCCCAGTTTTGAGCCGTCAAGCAACTACACCGACGCATTAAGTATTTATCTAAACCAAAAAAATATCACCAAGGAAAGCATTCTTCAGTCTAACGGCGATGGCTCAACCTGGCCACATGTAATGGTCTATGTAGTCTACAATTACTTGAGCGCATTGTATTATTACGAATACTATGGCAATGCAAGTTATTACTATCGACGAGATATGAGCAAGTCTCCTATCAAGATATGGCAAAAACGCATTTTCGATGGTCTGCCATTCGGTTGGGCTCATGAACAGTGTTGCAATTCTTCGACAGATAATCCTTCAGATCTTTGTTTTTTGGGATATTATGAATATACTCCATACGAGCGCTGTCAAGGTATGCTCATCAAACCAGGTTGTAAACCTCGAGAAAACATTTTACGGGTTTACCATCACATAATGCTGCTATAAAAAATATTTTTTCTCTAAAAAATTTAGTTCGATTATATTTTTTCAATTTCAAATATCAACAGCAACCTTTTTAAAGTAAAATTTTGAAACATTGTGCAGCTAAGTAGCTTGAAACATGTACGATACAAAAATAGTACTGTAGGAGTACAAATTATTCGCAGGCACTTATTTTCGCAAAATTCGCAACTCGGCCAATTTGCGAATATTTGTACCTTCGAAATTTAATACCATAACTTTGTACCAATAATTATGAAGGTCTAAT
>NIUQ01002574.1:0-21637 GCA_002796945.1 Plectus sambesii
GTAAGCATTTCCTTCCCTCTCCAACTCATCGATTTCTCGCCTTTAAAGACTGTACGGTTGTTATCACAATCTCCACGGCGGTCCACTTGCTGACGCACTCCAAGACGTCTCTGGCGGCGTGCCAGAAACCATTTGTATCGACAGGTTCAAAGATATCATGGGTGAAAACTGGCATTTTGAACTCTTCAAACATTTGAACGAAGCGTTTGCAAATAAGGCGCTGATGCTCGCCGCCATCACGGTAAGCACTGGGCCTACTTACACTGTGGCGCAAAAGTTCTCATAACACTTTTAAATATAATATAATATAAAAATGTTATCAGAACTAATGCGCCGTCCTATACGGTGTTTTTGTCGCAGACTCTGAGATCATTCACTTGCAGCCGAAATGTAAGGAGGACATTGAGAAAAGGTTGGAGTGCGGACTGATCAAAGGTCACGTTTACGCAGTCACAGCTGTGCGATACATGGAGCTGGACGCCAAAACGCCCGGTTTATTCCCCTTCGCAATAGGTGGACGCGTGATACATGAACGAAAGCTGCTGATCCGATTGCAAAACCCTTGGGGCGAAAAGGAGTGGAACGGCGCCTGGTCGGATAAGTCAGAGGAGTGGAATAATGTGACCAAAGCAAGAAAGGCAGAACTCGGCATTACTGTCAACGAAGATGGAGAGTTTTGGTATGAGCAAGTAAATTAAAACCCTCTCTCATCCCTTGTCTACTGCAGGATGCCCTTTGACGAGTTTTGCAAATATTTTACCAAAATCAGCGTTTGCCAACTGTTAAATACAAGAACTTCCTCTTCCTCCAAACGCTATATGGAAACTACTTTCTTCGGTTCGTGGAAAGTGAATGGAAGGAGCGGAGCGCCAAACGATCGCGCGGGAGGCTGTTTGGAGAAGTTTAGTGCAACTTTCTGTTCAAATCCGCAGGTGAACTTGTACCACATCCATTCAGAATCTGCGCCGCTGCTGGTATGATCTGTTAAATAGCGTGCCAGGTGTTAAAATATCAGTTCGGTCATCTCGCCGAGTCCTGCTGATGCGGTCGTTTGAACGCTACTTTATACAATCAACGCCAATAATTTATGGATGTTGCAATAATGCCACATCTTCTCGTGTTCACGCATTTCATAATGAATGAAATTAGAGTGTGCAGAAAATAACAAATTAACCCCGATGCTTGTTCGACGGTAGTGACGCAGACTTTATCAATCATTACCTGCAATATATATTTTCTTTCAGTATCGATTTGACATCAAGGACGAGATAGAGAATACTGTAATGATGTCTCTCACCCAAAAAGAAAAGAGAGATGGGAAAAAGCGAGAACCTTACCTAACAATAGGACTGCACGTTATGAAGGTAGCAATCTATCGTTGCTGAAAGTGTTGCTGAGAGTGACTTTTAGGTGGAAGAAAATCGCAAATATCGAGTGCACAAAGCGATGCAAAAGGTCGTCACGTCCGACTATGAACATTCGCGCTCTATCTATCTTTCCATTAACAATTTGCAACCCGGTCGCTATGTCGTCATGCCAACCACCTACACCCATCAAGAGGAGGGCGACTTCATGTTACGTCTCTATACCAGTCACTCTCCAAATGCCCAGTCGGTCATTTCCACAATAGCATCGATAAATAGGCGACGTAATTTCAGCGAGCTAACGGAGCACAAGCCGACTGAGGGGAGCTTCGACGCGGTGATGAGACTGACTGTGATCGTCGAGGCGGATCAGTTGCGAGCTGATAAAGATAAAAGTAAGAGTGTGATAAGGGGGGCAGCAAATGGATCATCAGTTCATTAATTCCAAATGCAGCCACCAATCAATACTTCGTTGCGCGCAGCGACCAAGATATGGAGCGTTCGCCCACCATTCCCAAGACATACTCCCCAAAATGGAATTGGAGTGTCGTGTTCTATCGCAGGACTGTGCGACAACCCGTCGAGCTGGAGCTGTGGGATAAGAATATACTAAAAGACACTCTCGCGGGCAAGGCCATTATCGCCTTCGACGTCGAAAATAACTTTGACAATAACTGCAAGCGGGTCACCGTCAAACTGCGCGATCGCAACGGCGCCGACTACAGCGGGAACTTGGGCACCCTGACTGTGGAGATCGCTTCCTACGACGATCCCGTCTATCTCTGATTTGATCTGATCTGCTGATTGCAGAAGCCTGTTTCATGAAACTATTGAAAGTGGAGAACTAAGGAGTCTCAACGCTGCACTGTCGTCATCGGATAATCATCAGCGATATTATAACTGAGGCGGAACTGAGACAATTTATCAGCTCTTAGCACAGTAGTTTTATGAAACAGGCCCCAGTACGCAATTGAAAGACATGTATAATTTTGTGGCATAACTCAATATCCAAATATATTTGTACAAGGCGGGACAGAAACTGTGTTACACGGTTTTTTTTCACGACTTTGAGACCGCTAAAGGAGATCTCTTGAATTATGGATTGTGCATTGAAGAGGCAAACACCTACAGTTACGCAAAATATCGCGTTATATAACTATCTTTAGCCGAGACCCCACGCTTCAAAATTCGGGAAAAGAATCAAACGTGGCACGCATGGCTTCCTGTGGAATAAGAATTCACTCTCTGCTCAATGGTGTTTTTAGCGTTTCTAAGCTGAAGTGGGATGTAGCGTAAGCTTTTTTCTTCAAATTCTTCAATTGTAATAGTCCGTTGCATTGAGTTCTGGGCTCAATAGTGACCGTTTTCCCTTGCATCAAAAGTCGAGAATTTAGCATCTCAACCTTTCATGGGTGACTCGGACTGTGTACTCTAGAGCTCCATCTTGCTGGAAGCAGTATGGTCAATATTCAAAATGCCTTGAACTTCTGTACTTTACTACAGGCTTTAAAATCAGTAAAAGGTATTTATGAGCATTATATTGACACCTTAAGGCACAGAAACTAGCTCTTTTCCTGAAATGTGGCCATAAATGTGGCCAAACCAATACAGCTGAGGGACGTTGGCTTTAATCGGCGAATTTTCGATTATTAAGGGAGCAGTTGGGCTTCTTGCAAAGATCCGACAAATATACGAATTGGTCACTTCTTCAATAGTATCACGTCGGAGAACAGAATGACGTCAACGGTGGCATGCCGACGATGCAGTGCTCAATTCTTCCACGTCACTTTTGGCAAATATTCAAATTCATATGATGATCATTGCGTTTTTGTAAAGAGCGCTGTCACAATTCTGCACTGACAGCACTGACCTTTAAAGTTTCCTCTTTACTGATGCAAATTACATTCTGTTGCCTCGGCGGACTCTTTACTCTTAGATTATTGATATTATCATTAGATTTACTCTAATAAATGCTCAAGCAACACTGAGGACAACACGCCAGCATACATATAAAAATTTTCACTATCACAAAGGTAAAAATCGTTTGATTATGAATAAAATTTGTACTATTTAACGTCAATCCACTTCTTTTTGTTGTGAAATCATCTCTATGGATAATTCCAATCATATGTTGCACACTGTGTTTGGGAATCTCCCGGGCGTGATTCGTAGTTCTCTGAAAAAAGTCGTATTCTTTATGCAATTGAGAGAGTTAGTAATGCTACTTACGATGTAGAGGCAATGTATCTGAGTCGAGTTGGGTGCGGCTGCAACTTATTGAGCAGATCCAGTTTCCGACGGTTTGGTATTGCCGCATCGCCCAGTAGAGGTTCACCAAATGGGGTATCGTTAGGCTCGTTCAGGCCATAGTAAAACTGATTAGTTAAGCATTTTTCTTGTAACCAAGTGATAAACGCATTATGCCAAGTTTCATCACTAGTGCCCTCTTGATATTTTCCACCCCAGGAGCCGATGATCACTGGATTATCTGAAAAAAGGCCATTTAACTGAAATTATTGAAATTATGGTGCTGGAACGTAAGTATTTGTTGTTACGTATGTAAGTAACGTAAATTTTACTGAAGAGACAAGAAACAGCCTATTTCAGAGCATTCAGTAACAATGCATCTGTCTCGAATAATGACGGCGTGAATGCAGTAGTTTCAAACTCGAAAAGAAAATTGTTGGACATTCAAATTATCCTATATATGCATCGCAAGACAAATCTGGTTTTGGCGTTCCGTTCTGGTGTTTATAAATAAACACTGTTTCTTGACTATACATGTAAAACATGGGAGTAATGTTTCAATGCAATGTTTCCGAATAAAGTACCTTCCAAAATAAACGACTGTACCTTTAGAAGTAGTGATATAACCGTAGAATTTCTCCCAGTACGACGGCATGTTTTTCGGAAAATTTGATACATTAAAGTACGTCTTGTTATAGACGTCTGGTCCAAAAGAATGAGGCGAATAAATAATTCTTTTATCGTATTCCATATTTCCAGTTGATATTGGGCTATCACGAACTCCCATTAAGTCTTCGCCCTGGAAAGCGTCATTTTTATCGATTCCTTCAACAAAGAAGAATCCTGTAAATTCAGCGTGTTTCGACGAGATGTGCTGCAAAGATATTTACATATTTATTATTTCGAAAGATCGTAGCTGACAACGTCTTAGTCTGCTACAATTAATTGAAAAAATTGTTTTGTGATATCGCAAACCTGGCAAGCACAGTTACATCCAGATAAAAAACTGTTCAACATGTTAAATTTAAAAAGTTTTCGGCATAGTTATTTGTGAGGTTTTTTAGGAATAACGGGATTTTAAACAAGAATCAAATTTTGACACGAATTAGCTAAGTAGATTTCTTCAATGAATCTTAGTGAGCGTTGCTAGCTGAGCTTATAAAATGGGTTCCTTCGCAAAAGAGTAAGTTAAAAATACTCTAAGCAGATGGTTTCGCTATGGTATTCTTTCACCGGTTCTCTAGAGGCGGGCAATCATTTTGTTGCCTTCAGGCTGGAAATATTGAAAAGGATGCTATTAATCTTTCGTCTTTCAAAATTGTAGTGCTTGCATGATAGTTCCGCATAGTTCCCCGAAATAAGCGAACACGAACCTTGACGAATCTTTCGGTATATTGATTGAAATCTGTATCTGTATTACTAGTTCCCCACGATACAGTGTAACGAGGTTGATCAAGAACGTCCAGCGCCAAAAGATTCCATTTCTTCTTAACTAGATTCATAAGAACATCCCACGCTTCTAATACTTTTTCTTCTGTATACGTTGGAATTCCATCGTCGTACCATAATCCATTTGGCTTATTATAATCGGAACCGGCCGCCAATTGAGTGCAGCTAAGAACGACCAAAACACCTCGTTCAGCGCACCTGAAAAATGTTTAATTCAGTGACTGTATTCAGTTCACTCGAGAACCAACTGTTCATTGACTGCAAAAACTTAATAGAGTCCTCTTGATAAAAAATCTGTCAATCAAAATGTTTAGGTCACTTGGCGATGTTTTGAGGAAAGATTGTGTAGATCGAATAGTGCGCGAATACAAATGCACATTTATATCGAGGGGGAGCAATATTCCTCGCCGGCCGACTTTCAACACGCCGCACGCGCATGTTCATCATTACGCCAAACCCAAACTAACAGTTAACGGAAAATGAATTATAAGACGCAACCATTTTCCAATATATTTTGGAAAGATCTTTAAGATTGCGTTTGCCTATCATAAAACTTTCTTGGCACTTTTAATCATGCTGCCACTTTTAGATGAAAATGTGGGACGCGCAATTCATCAATATTATTACGGCATATAGCGAAGCGATCGAGAGTTCAGCACACGGGCTTAAAGTTAGCGTAAAATTCACATCACATTTCATATATGTATAGTTTCGTATAGAATTTTAAAAAGCAGCCAACTGCTCCGATTACTTTGCAACTGACTTCAGTGCAGCTGTCTCATGAAGTATAAGAATATTTCACGTACCTATCTACCACTGCCTCCATTAGTTCAAGCGCCTTCAATTTGCAAAGGTCTTCATTTTTCGCGCAGTCGACTTTTGTCTTAGGGTTTTTCTGAATCATCTCGATCGAAAACCATAAGCGTACAGCGTTGAAATTATTTTCCCGTATAAAGGCGAGCAAAAAGTCCAACGATTGACTCGAAAGACCATAAGGCATAAATTCCTCACTTTCGAAACCGAAATAATTTATTCCCTTCAAAACCAGTTGCTCACCTGAAAAACAATGACTGTTTGCTGATTCCTCTTTGCTGAATATTGTCCAGTTCATTGAAGATAACAATCCATAACAGAAATTCGTTTTAATGTTTTGTATTCAAGCTAACAGAATGAAATTAGAAATAGCAGAGATTCGTTTTATGTAACTGAGGTATTTATAATAACTGTTATATGCTCAATCATTAAATTCATGACTTTACTTACCATTAAGCAGAATGTGCCCTTTATTGATCGTCCATGTAACGTTCGGACTGCTAGCTTTCCCTTCATCCATATCTAAATACAAAGCGTATCTAACGAGTTTTTATATCTCAGTAGAAGAGACTGGTGGGGCAATTCATAAATTTGAGTGCAGATGAAATTCATAAGCTAGTCAAAATCGTAAAATTACCCTTCTTGAACAGACATTTCTGCAAACATTAGGATGTTTCAAAAGCACATGCAAAGGAGGTTGATTGCAATACATCATTTGCTATTTATGATGAAAAATACGGTTATACATTTTCTCTCCGACAGCCTAGTTGGTCCAAAATTGACAGGCCAATTAATCTTAATATGATCTGTCGCAGAACAGTTTTTTACTTTGTTCGTTACTGGTTGACCTTTAGCTTAAAAATAATGCAAACCTTGGCTACCGCAGTTCAATCTAAAAGTAGTCATTCCAGCGAATATTAAAGCCAAAATCACGAATGTAACGAGTGCAGCGCACCAGGCTATTTGCATTACTCGTGATCGGTGCTCAGGTATAATTTTAGAATAAATATTTGTCGCGGGTGTCTTTCTTCTTTTCTGAAGATACTTATGCAGATTTTGCACTATTTTCACATCATCCAACGAAGTTCTTTTTATTGACAGCATATCGTAGTCGAGATGCATACGCACAAGAATCTAAATCATACAATCGTGAGGTGAGTCTGCTAGTGAAAGATGTACAATGCTCATATTATGATTTATGAGCCAAATACTCCTTTCTGCAGAGAGACTCTGCATGCGCAAATGTGAACCTTGTCTGAACATGCTCAAACCTTCGAAGTTACTCCAGCTTCCTTCCTTTCACAAGATTATATGATCCATAAAAGAAAGAATTGCACTTACCTGAGGACACGAGAGGTTGAGCTCTTTAGAAATATCACTTTGACAATCGAAAAAACTGGGACGTTTCGCAGGATTTTCGTGCCATAATTTTTGAATCATTAATCGACTGAAAAAATGTCTAAGTTTTGTACATGAATGTAATAATAAAAAATTAAATAATAAATCCTTAGAAACTTTTCCTTAAAATTGTTGTAATCACGACTGTTTAAATTATAATTGCGGGAGGCACGCTCACTGGTCAGTTAGTGTGTGGATAAGGCGAATTTTTCTGTACGTGCTACAACTATCCAATCGCCTCACATTCCGATAATACGATTGTCTCTGAGCAATTACAACAGTTACATGAAACAGACCCCAAACCATCATTTGACTATCATAAGAATTTTTACTACGATCTCACACCTCGCACATCACTTTATCCAGATAACTTGCGTGCTGAAAACACTAACAAAGAGAGATTTCGTTCAATTTTTAATCTTTTCCAAGAAAAAAATTTTGAAAAACAATATTTTTCCTTTTTATGGAGTTAATAATAATTCAACAGAATTTGTTCAACGTACATTGGCTTTGGCGCTGTGCTTGGAACTGTCAGACGATTTCCTGCTGTCAAAAATGCCAGAATTCCATTGTAGCCTTCCGGGCATTCTTCAGCGTATGGTTGTTTCTTTGAGAAAGTAAATAAATCCCAAAGAGCAATGCCATACGCCCAGCATTCGCTGTGCTCCGAGAAACGCCCGATTTTCATCGCCTCTGGCGCTGTATAGCGGATTGGCATAGCGACATTTCTTTGTTGATAATAGTAGCCATCGTCGCTAGCCAAGCGGGACAGGCCGAAGTCGGCGACTTTCAGAGTAAAGTCCGATTTCAGCAAAACATTTCTCAGGGCGACGTCCCGATGCACAACCTAAAATCACATTCAAAATTTCTTCCTTCATCTTTTTTACTGTTTTTAAGTCTTATAAAATGATTGGATATGTTTTTTTTATGAATTAATATATATTTTTGAGACTTTCATGTCCTCTTGTATAAGCGCACTTTGCTTAAAAAAAAATACAGCAAAGCCTCTTTAAGTTGTTGAACGTCTTAAATGGATTTCGGAAGTTTCTTAATTTAAGTGGAAATGGTATATTAGATATACATAATATTGTCCTCGAAATCGGTTCATAAAAACTTACAGAGAGTTGTGTTAAGTACTCCATGGCGCGTGCCATTTGAAGGGCAAACCACAGCAGATCACTCGTCGTCAGCACGCCTTCAGATCTCCGTGCTTCGAACTGCGAATCCCACGTGATGTCTTGCATACTCTGCAACACAGTTTATAAAGTACGTCCACCTCTTCTGACCCCAAGTCATGAGAGCCAGTGTCAGAATTTCACGTTCGTCTTAAGATACCTTGTACACGCAGTCTCTGCCGCGAACCACGTAGCCCGCACTGTCTTCGGTGACGATTTCGTTGATGAACAAGCCCAGGTCCATTTTATTTTGCAGAAATGTGTCCAAACTACCATACTCGCAGTACTCAGTGACTATGCAATAGTCATCTCTGCTCGTCGTAATTGCACCTAAAAATATCAAAATAATTCATGTAGTTCAATAATTATTTAATAATTCATTAGCAGTATTATAGTTTGCGCTATTTCTTGTCATATCATGTCAGTAATATGATGTGTCTTCTATATTTGTGCTAACATGCTCAATCCGCCTTCTCAAAATATTTATCACATGTTAAATTCGAATTATAGGGCGAAATAGGAGCAAAGTTGAAAGGGTGGTTTAAATCATATTTTGGTCAAGTTGAGGACTGTTTACTTCAGAAAATTAACAGTTAATTATCCAGTAACGTTTATGTTCTCTAGTAGCCGAAATGAATTTGTTTTATCCCCCAAGTGTTGGAGCTGGAAGGTATAAGACTCACTTAGGAACTATATTATTAATATCGTAATCCTATATATCAATGAAGCGGTTAGTTTCTAACTTTAGGCGTTTCGCTATCAAACAGAAGTGCTAACCGAGTAGGCGGACGACATTTGAATGGTTCCCGATATGCCCCATTATTTTCAGCTCATCGCGCAGCGAATCCCTCTCCATTTGCCATATTTTGTCACATTCTTCTGGGCTTTTCAGTTCCATGTGTTGAATATTGGCGAGCTGTTTCGTTTTCTTCACCGCTACCGGTATTTTGGCGCCATTTTGTTTAAGAATTCCCAAATACACGTCACCATAGTGACCGCTACCGAGAGTCTGAAATTGTGCTAGTTTTCTCTACAAAGCTGATCATGTTCAAAATACTCAATGGAACCAGGATAAAGGGAAATGGAAGGGATGGTTGAACTATTCTTTTACATTTGAGTCTTTTAAAAAGGGAACTCCGATCATCCCCACTCATAAAAAGTTTACCATATAGCATATTCAGTAACTCGGTAATGAGCTTAGCCTTACCTGCAGGAGTTTCAAATTAGCGAGGTCCAGCTCGTACTTTGAGTCGTAGACGAGATAATCCAGTTGTTCTTGTATGGGTTTGGCATACATTATCGGATAAGAAAGCGTTCCCTCCATTATTTAACAGTACTTTAAGCACATTAAAATTTTTGAATTCAATGTCAAAAAGTATCTTGCTTGCGCAATCAAAATTAATCAAATTAGATAAGCCAGTATGAACTTCTACTATGGCAACTATGATCAGAAACGCTGGTTTGTGTCGAACACGACTAAATTTTGCAAACGCACGTAATTGCCATTTTCAGTCTCCGATGGGCGGTCTGCAGCCTGCACTGAGACGTAAGGAAGTATTCTTAACGTCGCAACAACCGGTTTCTTTTTACCACAGATCCAATTGCTGTGATAAGGGGGAATGTGGTGATGCAGTTCAATCAACTAAATTTCGAAGCCATAAATAAGTAATCCGACAGCAACCTGTAACTAAAGTTTCCTGAAAAAACGCTGTTACTATCGACGAACTTTCTTCTTTAGTGACAAAAAAACCATGTTTTGGTATTGCGTGAGTAAAAAACGTATGCATTGCAATTAGTGTTGTCCGAAAGCAGAAAATCAGCGGATACACTGTAAACTTTAAAATTATCTTGAATATGTGTACACTTTCACATATTTTGCCATTATCATATCGGTAACGGCAGCGATTGTGACACATGAGTTCATTCACTGCAAAATGCTCGTGCATTTCGGTCACTGTCGATCTGTCGGGTCACCAAGTAAAACGGCGAGCTTTGCAAGGAATTATGTCTACGCCGATGTTTAACTGCGGTTGTCTTGGGCTACTGATGTTTGTGTCACTTGGCGGGAGGATCCTCTCCTTCAATACAACCGACTTCTTATTCTCTCAACATTAACGTAAACCTCAAAAATGGCTCTACATCCGTCTGCATTAAAGTTTACCCTCGAACGAAGGCGCTGTAACCTGTTTTAACTAATTTCAGAACCATTATGACATTTGTGTAAAAAACAGGCTAGAGCGAAAGTAATTATTAATGGTTCCGGTTCGGAAACATAAATAACAGCTACCCATATTTCATACTGCTGCCACTTCGATATCAGCATTGTGTCATGAGAACCGAATCCGGAACCACTGCATTACTATGGCGCAACTGCCCTCACAACTTCTGTCGCTTTGCAACGCTCAAGTCAATACGAACTTTCGACGATGGCGTTGATTTGATCAATATGCTTATTAGCCAGAAATGCTCGCATGCTACTGCTCATTTTATTTTATAAGATTCTCCTCAACCAAGTGTTCATTTCGCACTGAAATTTTCAGTAGCTGAAATCTCCCATAATCCTCAAATAAATGGTGCTCATAATGAAGTTCAAATCGCACTTAATATCGTATCGTGCGAGCTTTCGATCAATTTGCGGAGAATGGACTCAGGTGCCAGAAATGTTTGCGTGTCTTATATATCAACTAACTCACACTTCGTGAATGTTCTTAAACATTGCGACATTTACTTCAGTGGCCTTTTTATGGAAGGAAGGGACTGTTCATTCATCAATTTCACAGAATCATTTCAAGACAGATCACCTATTTGATATTAAAAAGTGCATGAGTCAGGGCGAACAATTTCCACTGACCAGTTTCTCTTGCAAGGCAAAAGCGCCCATTCTAGAAAGTTTCATAAAATCATAAACAATATGTTTACCGCTGATAAGGAATCAAACATCTATGGACAGTTCTATTGAGCATACATCAAATGTGTTTTTAAACTACAAAGCTTGAATAACAGCGGACTAAGCGTTCAATTTTTATGTAGGAATGTGCAATAACAACAGCAGTAACCATAAGCAGACTCGCGCGTTTTTAAAGTCGTCAACACGCGAGCTATGAATGACAAAGTGCGCGAATTTTCTTGTTTACGTATACGCAGTGGTAGCTGATAAAAAAGTACAGCGCTTCAGCACCATTTGGCTAAGCAGTGACGCGCTCGCAATCACTGAAAGTTTCTTCATGATATTGTACGTAAGAATGAGCGTACCGAGTAAGAATTATATTAGTCATTTATTATCAGAGTCAGGGTAAAAGAGTTGAGTTCATTTATCTGACGTTGCAATCAGGGCTGCTTTCAGTAGTGGAAGATTGTGTGGACATTCCAAGGTTAATTGACTAAATAACAGGTAATCACATATTCCACCTCCTTTAAAACTACCTTATCATTAGATTTCATTAATAAGATGGTAGTGAACGACGACGGAAGGTGAAGCCAGGCTGAGAGTAATTTCAGCAGTTCGAGATCGTGTTAAGATAACTTTATGAGAGCTCAAGGTTTTGGAGCGGCTTCATTATAATATCAAACCCTTTATTAAACAAATCAATTGAAAAGCACACGCAAACTATAAAAATAAAGCAAAACGATTAAGTCAAAGGAAGGCGGAGAGAAAAAGTATTCACGATGATTTATATCAAGAGTACATTGTTTCCTAGCAAATAGTACTTCGTTTAATTTCAAAATACTATTCTTGCTCATACTTTCATCTTAGATAACTCCTCGCCGACTTTGAAAACATAACTTCATCAAATATTTTTCAGTTTACCAATCGTAATCCCTTGTTTATGACTGACGAAATGACCAGCGTGGACAAACATATCATAGTACAAAGACAGCGAAGCAAACGAAATAACAAGATAAACCTTATGTTTGAATATGATGTACAAACACGCTACACTTGCATACCCCATCAGCTTATTCAAAAGCGCGTTTATGCTCAGATAATTAGCCCACAGGCAGTCGAGCAAAAATGGCCTTATGATTACATAAGGCAGTGAAACATGGTTGTTTGAGGCGCGAGCAGTCGATGACATTTATTGCATATCGCAGAATTGTGACTGCTGCTCAGAGAAGCGCACCCCAAAAATCACATTTCTAGCCCGCGAGGCAATTCAAAACACATGCAAACAGGTCTTATGATTATTCTATTCAATTCTGTTCGTCAAGCAAGTATCGGGACCGTAATCTGCCTCGAATCATTATGGCATATTTACAACTGCCGCCATATTTAAACCATATTTGATCGACAGGAGAGCACCTAAGTCAAACAAATAGTTATCTAAAAATGTGCGGTCGATGACATAAAATCCGAATTTCTACCGTCAAGAAATGTTCTAAACGGACGGCAGTTGTGAAGTATATAAGATGCACATGTTTCAGCAAGTAATAAGCCAATCAGTTTCAAATTTTTTATTATACTATAACATGATCTCGACTTTCGATTAGAGTTTTTAGACCACAAACATTGTTTGCATAAAGAAGTGCGACAGTCGAAAGTCTACATATTACGGCCTTATTCACTAAATTTCTTTCAACAATTTCACTGTCTACAGATTCCAAAGAGTTTATTCATGTCATAGCGTAGCCATTGGTCATGCCACAAAATTGCTACGCGATGACTGCAAAGTTGTCGATATTGACATGAGGTGTTCAGTGGCCAATGATCCAGTACCAAAATTTCATCTCATTTACTGGCCGCGATCAACAACAGACACGCCACGCTTGTGATGTTACCCGTGCTATGAAATAGATTGCCGACCGGCCGTTCGTCACCGTCAATAACAATTGCACGTCACTGCTGTTTCCTCGTATATAAGCAGTGCCGTTCGCTCTTCAAATTCAGACTACCGTCTTGACTGTTACAAGCTATCTGAGCATTGACTGAAAGCTAATTCTTACTAACTACTTCGAAAATGGACGCGATTCATAACGCAGGTATGTGAATGAGCATTGTTCATTCGTCCCTCTAATATTAACACCACTGGTTATTAGGAATAATGTAAAAATGCCTATATAAAGCTTTGATAAGTCAGCTCGCTAAAATTGATCATTCGATTCTGCCACATCTTAGAGTTGAGGAGGACAAAGGGGAAATTCTTTTAGGTAAGTGGGGATCAGTATCTTCTGACGTCCCCCATTGTCCACCTCTAAAGTGGACAAACTCCCAACTCGCCATCTCATTAAACTTGCCATGTTGCGCTTCGATCGCTCATTGTCCTTTCTCTTCCAGCTGAGAGTGTGAAGGGATTCGCGCAAAGCGCCATGGGTACAATCACTGGCGAGAGCAGAGTGAGCGACAAGGACATCCTGAAAGCCGCCGATCATGTGGACGAACTGCAGCAGAAGAAGCTTGCAATGGAAATTGAAGCTGAGAAGGATATCGCCAAGGCCGCCAAGAAACTGAATGACAAACAGTTCGACGCCCACATCAAGAATTTGGACCACAACAAGGATGTCGGCGAGGCGGTCGGAAAGTACGCCCAGGAGCAACGCAGGAAGGAGGTGAGTATGAGTGATCATTTTGGTGCATATATCGCACGGCTTTGAATGTTGAGTGGTATGAGGGGGCGGTCTCGATATACTCTTCACTTTAAAGAAAACTTTCCTCTTTATGCTAAGTCGGCAAGTTTTGCATCACCGATAACAGATAAATGACTGTGGGATGCAACGTTGTATATCTTGCTTAGTTCGTTTCTTTGCTACTTCATTTAATCAGTTTCACCTCCTGATTGAAGAGAGGAAGAGTTTTTGACTTCAGTTTACCGAATAAAGCTCTGAGCGGGCGGCCATAGAGATACGACCCTCTCAGCTTCCGTGTTTTTGTTTCTAACTGAAACCCTTTACAGATGATCGACGCACAAGGCGCGGCGCGGATAAACGAAGCAGCCCTTGAGGCGGGACATGTTCAGCGTGAGAACGTCATCTACGGCGATTCGCAAATGCCGATCAAGAACGTTGCCAACGCGATGGAGAAGCAGTTGGACGTTCAGCACGAGCAGTTCAAGAAGGACATTGCCGCCGAGAAAAAGATCCTTAGTGCTGCCGAGGGCGTCGAGAAGGAGGCGCATAAGCAAAAGGTATTTCTCATTTCATATCGTTTCTTTAACAAAGAATTTTTCTCTGATATTTCAATGTTTTATAAAGCGTCATTCGCACGATTGTGCAATGATTTGTAACCGATTATATCCTATCGTTATGATTTTTAGCTGAAAAACCTGGAGGCGAGCAAGGAAGTGGCCGAAGCGGCCCAGAAAGTGGAGAAGGAGCGTCAAAAGCAGATAGAAATCGATATGAAGGCTGATGCAAAGATCAGAGATGCGGCCAATAAGGTCGAAGAACTGAAGGCCAAGCAAATGCATCAAAAATGCGAAGATGCCATCAATACAAACGGTTAGCAATATTTTTCACTTTGGGATCTGCAGTTAAACGGTCAATTTTCAACCTTAGATGCTAAAATAAGCACAGCATACACTCTCTTTAGTTTTTTGAAGACCTAATTTTGAAAGTGTTAGGCCAGCCTTGACTGTTTCAGTTTATCGCTGTTATTCATGAAAGTTAACGCTAAGGCCCTCTTCCCTACTTGGAGGTTATTGAGAAAAGTGGTTTCAATGCGTTCTTGGACATGATTGTGAATATGAGCTTTACATGACAATGAAAGCTTCTTTTCAGCTGTTCACGGAGTCGATAGCGGTCGCGTGGTTAAGGTCACAGAGACGACCGTTATTCACTAAAGAGTCAAGATCGTCAGCGAAATTACTAAGTATTTCGATAGTTTATTGGATCGGAGAATGTAATTCATTATTGTTTGGTGTCAGTTGTATTTGGCGATGTTAGTATTTGCGAATACTCTTCACACTGTTATAGTGACATTTTTACTATGATATTGCATGAGCTCTTATTTCTTCCTCCATCATTACATGCTATTGCCTGATGATTTAATGTGCTCCCTCCGTATTACATTTATGTGCCTTGAACTGGTACATTCGATTTTTCGTGCAAGATCTGACATTGCTGTTTTATCAAGATAGTTGCATTGTTGTCACTTGGTATTATTAAATAACTGTCTCAGAATAAATTCTATTAAACACAAAAATAGACAATAAACAATTTCAAGTCGTGTACTGACACAGTTTGAAATCAAATTTCAGATTTCGATGAAACATTTCGTTCTGGGGGAAGTGAGATCGAGACTTCCGTAAATTGCGTCAGGTTTTTCATAAATATTGTCGTACCGATAAACGGGGGAAGCTTCGATTTGAATAGATGACTGCAATAGCGGAATTAAAATCTTTTTCACTATATTCCACTAAGAACAAATGATGACAGAGATGCAAAAATGGGAGCAATTTTGAAACTGATACAAGAAAGGAGATTATCGGATTTTCGCGTTTTCTGATTTTTACTTCTGAGTTTTCCGAATTTATGGCAAAAACTTCTTCGCTATTCCACAGCAACGTTCACCGTAGAATTTGCCCCCTTATAGGGGCTATTTGTACGGCATCATAAAAAATAACAAACCTGTGTGCCAACAGGTCTCAAATTCAACTCGGAGCTGCAGTCTTCGAGGATATTATCAGCTTTGGTTTTTGAAACTATTTTCAAGCTGTGCCAAGACTCTGAACAAGCAATAGTTACTTAAAAAAATTTTCTCTTAATAATTATGTTTTAGGAAACAATCTGCAACTGAACAGCAACCCGATATAGCATAATGAAATTTCGCTGCCCAGCAGGATATAAAATGCCGAAAAATTTCGAAGCAGGCTTTTGTGTGTACATTGTTGTGTCCAGTCAAGAACTTTATTGTAATTACTTTTGGCATGATCTAATATTTGGGAGCTTTTAATCTGAAAAATTTGCTACCGCACTCGCATTTTCAAAAGCTTCAGTTACTGCAAGTCTCCAGTAATACATGCAGTTTGATCGCGCCAAGATTCACTTATCTCATTATAGATGAGCCTCTGTACCTTGGAAAATCCAGATTTTCAAGTCTGAGCAAACCCTGCATCTAATCTGGATCTGAGTGCAACATAATGGTTGTTAATAATTTAGTATATAGTTGTTTAAAGCAACTCTATCACGGGAATCTAATCGACAACTTCAATATACAGTAAGGTACGTCAAGTCGTCTCATTTTGTTCCCGCCAACAGAATAATTGCCCATTAAAATTTGGTTCGACTTCCGAAAGAGATGATGGGAGGCAACGATGCAGGACTAATGTTAAACGGCGATGTGAACAAACCGGTTTCGTATTCCTCAAACCTGAACTGCACGAGGAAATTTCTTTTCGTTTCTTCCTTGTTTAACCAATCTCTGCATTATTTAGTAAACTGCAGTCCGAAATTTTGTTGCAAATCGCACCTGAAGTTTGAGCTTCACTGCTTTTTTGATTATAAAGCATAGTAGTCTGCTATCATGAACGATTTTGGCATGCAGCAAGGCGAAGATTTCGATATGGATTTCGAAGCATGGTTGAATGTAAGTATCAACATGCTTTCCTTGCATACGATATCATTCTGCCGAGCCCTTAGATAGCATAAGTTAGTTGTCGAGAGTAATCTTTTATTGCGAAAAATATTTCATTCCATTTAACTTCCTACTTATGCAATACCTGCATGAAACAAAAAAACGCTTACTTCACTAATACATATCGTATTTATTAAAATATAAGATTACTTTCATTCTCAAATATTTAACAGTAAAGAAAATTTTGTGCAGGAGTTAGGCTTATTAGAGCTAGCGAAGACAGTTCCATTTTTCACTTTGCGCAATTGTCAAAAATTGCCAAGAAAAAAAGTTTATATAGTATAGTCTTTTCGCGGAATAATTTCACATTTGTTAAACTGTTACGATAGTGTGATCTGAGGGTGCATATATTTATCGTTTGTTAGCAAGAACGTTTCCTGCATGCAAATGATCCATGTTTTTGCACATTTAGCATAAGTACATATGCATCCTTAGAAAAAGTACGGTAGACTTCTCCAACAAAAGGGAGGAAATGTAAAACTGCCCTTAATTATCTTATAGTGTACTTTCAGGACACGGCCAATTTAATACAATCATACAACTGCAATCAAACGTATTCAACTCTTCTAATGTCCATACAAGAAGAAGAAGTTTCACAGCTAAGTGATGAAATCAATCAGTCACCAAATTCAGACACCAATAGTAACGATTCATCGGAGCAAGCTCTTTGCAATAAAGGTCATTTTAGCAGCATGTCCGTTGCGTAAAGTCTGATTGCAAAACACCGTAAACATTCCAATAATATGGCAATCTCTGCGCGTTCGGCATATCACATTGTAAGAATATAAATAATTCGTAGTCAACAGAAATGAGATTACGGTAACGGAGCTGATATCCGTTATCTGAAAAATGGTAAGGAGGCAGGCTGTCAGGGTGCCGTGGAAGATATGTCGTGCTACAGAGCAAGAGCCTTTGCACCCAAATCTGGACATGCCACAGGACGAGTTACTGCCGACGGTCGGCGATCTCGCGTCATGGCCTGCGGTCATGAAGTAATAAATCATTTGTTCTGAAGTCTCTAATAGTGCGGCAGGTTTAGGAGTCGAAACATAGAACTATCTACTATTCTGTTCGTATTATTATTTCATATATGGTATTTGATTTTGGTCGATATTCTAGTGAAAATCAGGCGCGTTTAAAATTGATTTGAAAGTTTGAGATGGTTAGTTGCATCAGAGATGTAGGCTAAGCACTTTGAAGAATGCTGAGAATAAATGGGCTGAAGTTAAATAAAAGCTGGAGACTCAAAAGCGTTGACAAAGCTTTGACACGAAGCACTTTAGACAATCCCAAGAGGCGCAAAAATCATTTCGGTCGAGAGTACGTTTGCGGCCGACCACTGCCATTGGATGTTAGGCTGGCGATTCGCGATATGTTTCAAGCTGGCGGAAATGCCTGCGAAATCGCCGTAAAACTCAACATTACACACGGTTGTGCGTCGAAAATTTTAAAGAGGTGAGATCGTGAATCAGATTTATAAGCATCGTGATTGTAACTTCTGACTAAACGACCAAATGAGATTGATTAATTTGAAGATAATCATGCTACAGAGCAATTTAACGATATTTGGCATCTAATTATGTGTAATTTTCCTCGTCGCACCTCGGTTTGATTCGCAAGTACATTATATGATATCTGAAATCTGCTTGAAGGAACATTGATTTCTAACATTAACTTGTTTTTGCAGATACAAGGCAACGGGCTCAGTGGAAGCGAAGAAAATCGGTGGTTCTAATCCGAAAAAAACCGTTCCTGCCGTCGTGGAGGCTATAATCAAGCACAAAACCAATGAACCTCAGCTAAAAACATGGGAATTGCGGGACCGACTGATCGCTGATGCTGTCTGCGATACGAGCTCGATCCCGACCATTCCTTCCATTAACCGGTCAGTAGAGTAGCGAGCGTCTGCCACAGAGCGCCGTAAAAACGGATGTGCTGATGAAATGCTCAATCTGTCAATCAGAAAACTGATTTTTGGTCATCTTGCGGAAAGGTTAATTGCGCGTCACTCGACAATGTGCTTTGCTCTGTATACGGAAATAGTCATGAGTGTTAGTAAAGTTAGTATTAATAATTGATTTGACTGATGCTCTGGTACTCTATATCAGTTTTCCTTACCCTAGGCAAAATTTTAAAAAATAGAGCTAGAGCTGTAAGTTGCATCGAATGCGCAAACAATTTCATTTACAAAAATAATTGCAGAATCATTCGACTATATTTCGGTCGTTATTATTCGCGACGAAAAGAAAACGGCCAATCAGCGTCTGCGATGAAAGCGGATGACAGGAGCAGGGAAAGGAAAATCCAGGCACAGGATGTGCAAGGTACAATCAGTGAGTTGGCTTCCATTCGACTTTACTAACTATACTTTCGAATGTTAGAAGTCACTGCGAATGAAAAAAGTCGTATTCTATAACTATTCTAAAAATATATTTTAATGTTTTACTTTGAAATGTGGTACGTAGTGAACCACGTGATACGGCTTCCTTTACAAATTGAACATCATTTAGGCCTCAGTTGGCAGTCGTCGAGTTGCTCAGAAGCCAGCATAACGTCCCTGGACGAATTTTGGCTGCATCCGCTTTCCCCCGGCTTCCAAGAGGGTTTGATGTTAACTCAAAGTATCATTGAATCACAAAACGATGATCTTTATGGAGACAATAATGCCGCTTCTTTTGAATATAGCATAGTATGTTAAATAGACATTTCAGTTTGTTGATTTAGTCATTCATATGAGTTTTAGCAAAAGATTGTTCTGTACCGGGCATGAAACTTTTGTAGTATCCACCATTCTACTCATTTTGAAAATGCAACGATAATAAAGCGGTTATCGCACAGCAACCATAATCAGTTCTCGACCTTGCATCGTCGCGCGCTGATCGTGTCGGAATGAACATAGCGACGCACTGATATTGCGCTCAACGCGCTAATAATCTCTCGTCAAATCCTCCTCTTTTTGCATCCGGGAAACGCTTACTGAGCTCAAAAAGAGCAAAGATATCAAAATTTTTCGCGTGTTGATTGCTGACGCTTGATATGAGGACAACTTTTCAGCTTTATCCTATGTCCCTTGAGAGCAATGGGAGGAAGATCGCTTAGTCAGCAGCTTATTTTTACAGGACAGCATGTTTAAAAGCATGATGACGGATGAGCGACTATGCTGAGTTCATAATGGACAATTATGCTAATGCACACGAGGACTGACTAAGCTCAATGTTGTACAGTAAATTTCACCCACATTTTTGTGTGAAGTACATTCAGCAAGATTTGCAGCGCGACATTTCTTTGATTCGAGTTTTGAGAAGGGCGTACTTTCAAGAAATTACAAAATGATGGCTAAAGTACATTACTGGTCTTAAAATTACTTAGCAGACGACACCGATCACTTGCACACTACTTCGCGACCGTCTGTATATCGTTTAACTCCATCACAGTTCGCGCAATTCTTTTAAGATCCGCTTTTTCTAAGCACCGAGTTCGTCTTGGCACAATGAGCAAAAAGTGTTCGGATTTTGCTGAAATTTGGTATGCTAGTGTAGTTTAGGGTGAAACTTGCGAAAATGATGTCGGATTTTTTTACAAAAGTTTTCGCTTCGAGATACGGCGGGAAATTTAAATTTGCTTGCTGGAAACGCAGAACTTGTCGAAATCATTATTTTTATATATCAATCGATTGGAAATGATGAGAAAAATCTGAATACCTTTTCAAATTAAAAATTGGTACAGCACCTGAAAAGTTATGCACGAGGGAAAATTCGAATTTTAAAACTTTTTCGTTTTTTGAATTTTTCGGTAGAACCTTGGTCGTATGCCGAGGTTGAGCATCCCTCAAGGTTGAAGCCCTAACTCAGGGCTATCCAATGGCGTCATAAAAAATTGACACCCGCGCGGGGCAACGGGTCGCAAATTGAGCTCGAAGGTGATGGATGCCGAATTTACTAAAAAAATGGGTATGAGGAAATATGGCAGAACGTGACTAAAATCAATGTTTCTATACACCATTCGATGGAGAATGACGAGAGTAATCTGTAAACGTGCGCAGTTTTGCAAATGATGCAAAAGCCGAAAAGTTATGCAAAAAACAAAATATCGCGGTTTTTTTGCATTTTTCAGCTTTTTTAAGTTTTTGGTTTTTCGATTTTTTCGGTACAACCTTGGTCGTAATCCGAGGTTGAGCATCCCTCAAGGTTAAAGCCCTAACTCAGGGCTATCCAATGGCATCATCAAAAATTGACATCTGCGCGGGGCAACAGGTCGCAAATTGAGCCCGAACGTGGTGCACCCCATGTTTACCGTGTCTGGTATAGCGCGTAGTAGCATTGTGCGTTTGACAAATAACTTTGGTATTTTGCAACCAAATTCAATGCGGACATGGGCATCCTATAGAGCTGTCATTAAAAAAGATTTCCTTTTTTTAATCATAAAAATCCGATCACAATTACTCACTGGACGAACTTTCTACGAAGAGTCACAATTTCGGACGTTTTCGCGTTCCTTGTTCGTTTCTCGCACAATTTGGTCAGCGTTCCGTTAAAAATGCCCGAGAAATGCTCGAGAATGTAAAAATTGTGACTCTCCGTAGAAAGTGCGTAAAATAAGTAATTGTGATCGGATTTTTATGATTA
>NIUQ01002575.1:0-21931 GCA_002796945.1 Plectus sambesii
AAATAATAGAGTTAGTTTAAATTTCTGTTCTCATGATAGTTTGCTATTGTTTTAGGTAGTTGGCAAAACCAAATTTCTTAAAGCTGCAAAACAGAAGCAGGCGCGTAATTGAATTAAACGTAAACTAAAAAATCGCTTTGACCGAATGCCGTACACTTTTCGCATCACGTTATCATTTGTAGCAGAAAACACATAAAAAAGACAGTCAGAAACGAAATTATTGGAAAAGCCAATTATTCACACAATTATTTCATATACGACGTTTCTTCTACAAAGGCATATTATCTTCTCGATAATGGCAACTTATCGCGATTTTTGTGTACACTTTTCTGACAAAGCCGTTTTCCATTTTGCGTAAATAATACCCAATTAATGACTATTTTGTTTTAGTGTAACCGGCGGCGAGCTGTTCGAGGATATCGTCGCTCGTGAATTCTACAGCGAAGCGGATGCTAGGTTTGTTATCCAAAATTTCCCCACCTGTCCACAGCAATCCCTTCACAATTTCGAGTCTGAATTCGCGCATTTCCTGATTCTCATGCTCATCCGTAATGATATTATATAGTTACATCTCAAAGCGATTGAAAACATGGGAAGTGATCAGAAATTGCGCGAGTACGAACTCTGTCGGCTGAGCGTTCGACTGCACTCCGCGATATTATGATCGCGGCGGCAATTACGCTGATTGCCCCGACGCGCTCGATGTCAATCTCATCGGACAGCCATCGACGTCGGCATATCGGCCATTTAGGGGATTGTGTACATAAGCGTTAAGCGCGAAAAGAGTATTACGACTGAGCTAGGAAGAAAGTGCAAGCGTTCCCTATGATATTTGCCCTCCATTTCAGCGCAGACAGGGATCGTTATATTCGTCGCTTCAGAAAATTTCCATTTCCTTACTGATATTTGTTCCAATAAAGACAAAGATCGGAGTACAGTTGAGGGGAGGGGTCGGAATAGGAACGAAGGGAGAATCACTTTCTCCGGTGGCGTTTAAAGCAAGAATTTTTTTCACTCATACTTCCTTTCCGACACCCCATTAAGTTATTGATTCCCATTTTCGTGCCATGGGTACAGCATGGACCGTTGGTAACGAAAATTAAAATTTATGAATCAAAAAAATGACCAGACTACAAATGTTTCCTTGTTTGCGGCTTATTGGTGCAGAGATAGTCGCGTGTGTCGAGCGAGCTTTTAATTTGAGGAATCCCAGCCTTATAAGAAGAATGTACTTTGTTGCGATTCATGTGCAATAAGGGCTTCTTAAAGACGTCGAGGGGATCGATGTAATAATAATACTCGCCGGCTTGTCGTTCAACTCCAGTTTTTTAACTTTATCACTTCCCATCAAAGTGACGATTTACCTTCGAGTTCACACACGATCAGTCGTTCGATCAAATTATTCCCTCATTTGAGAGAAGAACTTTCTCGATTTATTCAAATTGTACGTAACAAGCGCAGAAATGAATGAATTCAGCGCAGTTTTTATGAGCGACACTTCTATACAGTCAGGCACTATACACGCGCTAAACAACAATTCATCTTAGAATACAGTTTAATGCTTTCTCTGTTACGCTGAGAAGAGAATGGCTACCATCCTCGCGGTCATGTCTGCCTAGCGTAGGGTTGAGAGATAAATATAAAATGTAATGGACTCGGCATTGCAGTAATTGCATTCAACAAATTCTGGACGGTGTGGCGTTTTGTCACCGCGAAGGAGTGCTCCATCGTGACATGAAGGTCCGACAATTTATTGATCGCTTCGCTTTTTCAGCCACTGCATTCAACAAATTCTCGAGTCGATAGCATACTGCCACCAGAACGGTATTGTACACAGAGACTTGAAGGTAACCACTGGTCCAACCAACCTTCGAAATCTGTCCAACTTTTCTTTCTCACTTTCTCTGTCGGTTCTTTCAATTACTTCGTACTAGACCGCCAGCCTATCTAGAGCGCTAGATGCTTGCTCTTTCGGTACTTTTCTTCGTTTTAGATACTTTCTTTATCACTGCCATTAGACTGTCGGAATGCGAATTGGGGAAAATCTTCCTGCACCCCTTTCTGCATCCAAAATTTTCATTTATGTCCTCATTTCGAACACCATCACCATCGACCGTAATGAAGCTTCGCGCGACGTTTAGAAAAAATAACGCTTCAATTCTTTCACTTAATACTTTCGATTCCTGTTTTTCGTCGCTTTTTCAGTGTCCTCTGCTCAGACGCACAAAATGAGCCTTTCTTAGACAAATATATTTTCTCTCTCGCCAAATTCATGCGTACTTTTTATATTTATAATAGACAAAACTTGAAGGATTTGAAACTTTCAAAGAAATAATTTTGAAACTTTCTTCGTGAAAATGCTCTAATTAACAGCAATATGATCAATGTAATAGAGTCGCGCGTTATTTTTTCTCACGTTAAGCACAGCTTTTACTACGGTATGACATCGGCTATCGACGCGGGAAACAAACCGCTTCATAGAATTAGCATGCTTATCTTACTGCGCTGCGTTTCCTGCTAATCGCCGCTATCTTTGCTGCGATTTGTGCTTTCTACGGGCGCCGCAATGTGGAATATACTTGTTTTAGCCAGAAAACTTGCTGCTGGCGAGCAAGGCGAAAGGCGCTGCTGTCAAATTGGCCGACTTCGGTCTGGCCATCGAAGTTCAAGGGGATCAGGAGGCCTGGTTCGGTTTCGCCGGCACTCCCGGCTACCTGTCACCCGAGGTGCTCAAGAAAGAGCCCTACGGCAAACCTGTAGACATTTGGGCATGCGGTAAGTTCAGACGTTGTTCTTTCCCCACGTTCGACTATTTTTATTTCGCCCAAGGCGCTCCAATACGGCTGGGGCTGTTCTTTCTTTAGNTTTGGGCATGCGGTAAGTTCACACGTTGCTCTTTCCCCACGTTCGACTATTTTTATTTCGCCCAAGGCGCTCCAATACGGCTGGGGCTGTTCTTTCTTTCGTCCATCGCAGTATGCTTTGCATAAGCGTTCAAACGTTGGCGCAAAATCTGCCGAGCATCGCACACTTCATTCTATACAGTGCGCATATAAGGCGCATAATTAATCGTGCATGAATTTTCTTTCCCAGAAACATATTGCTTTGGCTTAGACTTTGAGATATTTATGGCCATTGGACAGTTTTGAACCTAAACATTATTTTGTGCCTAGGGTTTTGAAGAGTCTGAGAAATGTTCCCTAGGCTGCTTGGTGTAATCGAAGTTGAGCGCTGCTTATTTGCGGAAGATAATAAAGGCTCTCATTTTGGTGTGGTATTCAATGTGAAATGCGGTAATGCTACCGCAGTTGAGCGCAAAAATCGTCTTTCACAACTTGCTGCTGCATAAATTGAGTTTTAAACGAGAATTTTAAATTGAGAGCCATTTGTCACCTGTGTACGAGAGAAGAACGCCTTCCTCGTCGAGGATACATTCGAATATGTAACGTTATTATTCATTAATCAAAGTATAGCGTTTTTTACTTAATTTGGGATCAAATTTTAAAATTGCTTGTTTCAGGCGTGATTTTGTACATTTTGCTTGTCGGTTATCCGCCGTTCTGGGATGAAGACCAACACAGACTCTACGCCCAAATTAAAGCTGGCGCTTACGATGTGAGTTCATTTTATTCGCAATTAATTCTACGACGTCAGTAAACAGTTGAAATGTGTAAATTAACAAAAGCGACATCGAATCAGCAGCCTTCTCACGCAGTTTACTGCATATATCGTTGGCATTCAAGAAGACGAATGATTTTGTGAGGAATTTGCGATAGCGTAAAAAACATGTATGTTCAACGAAAATTACTCTAAGAAATTCATCTTGCAAATTTTGAGAATTGCATTTTTTGAATGTTTGTTAAAAATGTGAATGGTATTTGCCTTCGTTCAATACTATAAGATGATATTGTTGCAGTACCCAAGCCCGGAATGGGATACGGTAACGCCGGAGGCCAAAAGTCTGATAAATAGTATGCTGACTGTCAATCCGCGCAAGCGAATATCCGCAGACCAGGCGCTCAAGGTCCCATGGATATGCGTAAGTGATATACATCATTTATTATTTATCCTGTACATGACCTATGATCGTATGTGCCCATCGATGGATTGATTGATTACTGATCAGTTGACTTTGTAGAACCGCGAACGTGTCGCATCAGTGATGCATCGACAAGATACTGTCGACTGCTTGAAGAAGTTCAACGCTCGACGCAAGCTTAAGGTTTGTTCTTTTAATTAAACCGTGCCTGCAGTACACAGTACGCTCAAAGCGCCCTTTTGTTTCGCGTCAAAGCAAGCAGCTTGTGTATGACTCATGAAAATGGGCTAACAGCAAGGGGGTAGTGAAACACGAATTTTCAAACCTTCTCTTACCACCTCAACGTCTGAGCAGGGTGGTGACAAAAAATCTGTGCCTCGTCATCGTTCAGGACAATGAGGCCACGACGTCCCCAAGAATGCGCGAACGAAATGAATTTTTCGTTAATGACTCGTAGCCATCTTGAAAATGTTGTCTCGTCATATTATTTTTCAACTTATTGGGTCTCACGAAGAATTTTCGCCCAGTCAGGCACCGCAGACGTGTTGCGGCCCTGCGGGCTGTGGAATGCCAGATTCTCATATACCTGCAAGACGTATTGACAATGTTGGGTTTTTATTGTTGAACAAGCTGCTTGGACAACAAATATAAATATTCGAACACTGTACAGTGTCGCGTTGCGCTTTCGCTGTGTGGGACGCGCCCTGACCACCATGTTTGCTACTCTTTCGCTTGCATAATCAAGCAATTAATTGTTGCTATCGTTTACAATCCGCATAAAATAAAGTGTATTTATTATGCACCATTTCTCAAAAATAATTCTTGAAAGTATGGTTCATTTTTGCCATATCTAACCGAAGCTCAAAATTCCGACGATTCTTAAGTTTCGATGATCAAATTTCGATTTATTAAGTGACAAAAGCTTGTTAGGATACTGAACTAAAATTTTTCCACTCCACTGTTGCTTCTTCGTCGTAAGGTATGCTGCAGTACCATTTGTGACGCCCGCTTCAGGCGGCCATTCAGGCAACGCGCTTTAGCGTTCGCATGACAGGCATGAAGCAACTGGTGATGAATGCGGGCGCGCCAGCAGAAGTTGGCGGGCTGGTTGAAGGCCGCCTAAACTATAGCCCTGAGCTTGACGACGATGAGCAGTCGGCTGTGGTAGCTAACGGTCGTACTGATGATGAGGCAAAGCGCGCGAGAACAGAGGTAGACAGAAAGCCAGCTATATGCGCTGGCCGCCGCTACTGCTATCGCTCTTGCATTCGCTGGCTAATCGGGAATACGCTACGGGAATAGGTATAGCGCTATACTACGATAACCACTAGTTATTCGCTATTGCTTCTGGGCGCGCAGTTGGATGGATCTTTCATGCATTCAGAGCCGATCACGTAACAGCAACGTTTATGGCAGTAACTTGCAAGGATCAGTTGAAAGTTTGCGTAACAGCCGGCAACCTGCGCACTACGAGTTAGGCAGAATATTAAAGGCATCATCCCGTTGTCATGCGGAATGACGTCATATCAACGCACCAAGTTTGAGTGCTATTTAAATTCAAATAAAGAATGTAAGATATACGACTTTTTCGCATACGTGCCCCTTGCGACGAAAAGCAATATGAATTTGCGCAAAACAATAAACATTATCAAATCTTGACACTTTATTCGGTTATCGGCTGTGACGCAGACTTTATTAAGCCTTTTTTCAGTAACTTACCGTAATTCTGACTGATAAGCACGACTACCGCAAGCGTTGCGTGATGTTACTCGCATATTAAGTTTTCATTGAATCATGCAGGATGAGCGGACTATTTCCGCCTCCGTGGGGAACACTGATGTTAAGCTTGGGACGCGTGCCTTTTTTTGTTTCAGCCACATATTTCGCGCGCTACAATTAACCGCACTCGCATTATCTGCCGGATTTTGCAATCATTCGCTACCTTCGCTGTATTATTTTCTCATGCAACTCGATTTTCAGGGCGCAATCTTGACTACGATGATCGCCACAAGGAACTTGTCGAGTAAGTCTACTGCCGTTTTAATAACTTCCTGCTTGTCTGGGCAATCGGCGTGTAAACCGTTGCGAGATGGGCGAAGATTTTGATGAGACGTTTTCACATGTTCTTTGATACAAAGCGCCTTGTTCAAACAATTAGAAAGGGCCTATAATTAGAATGTCACTAACAGTGACGTTTCTTCTAATTCGCGACGATGCAATACAGCAAAGTTTGTAGCTGGGAAAATGCGATTGCGCGTCAAAAAGGCACTTGTTCATCATGTCCGTGTTTAATCTGCTTGCCCAGACGAGAATAAGGGCATTGGATATTCGAGAGCAGTTTTGCATGCCTATGTATTGTTATGCTGGCGAGACGCGTAACGTTGTGTGCGACTATTCAATGGCGGTCTACTGGTTGGTGTTTTGCTCAGCGACCTTCAGCTTTTGACTGACGTGCGATTGAAAAAGGATGATTGATACTTGCGAATGGGGCTGGCTGTTTTCTTTCTTTTTCATCGTGTTTCCTGCCGCCAGCCGATAAGTTTGACAATAGGGCAACTGGATTTCGAAGCGCGGCTTGGTAGACTGACGAGTGTAGAAAATGTAGCAGTGCAGGGAGGCACAAGAGGGAGGTAGGGTGAGAGTGGCGGAGAAGTAGAGCGAGAGGCTTGGTAGGTGGCAATTGATGAGAGGTTGATGGGCGAGGGGATCGGAAAGCATCGGAAGGCGATGACGAAGAGCAGAGAGGCACTCGGGGCGCCCTCGGGCATCCCGATCGGTATCTATCTGGCAGTCTGGTCGGGCCGCCGGCCGGCGTAAATATTGCAGTCGTTCAAGACGCGCTAAGATTCGTTCTGGTTCGCCGCGCACCGCGTTGTGCTTCGCCGCTTCTCTTCTTACCATCTTGTAGTGGACGGGTGGTATTGTGTTTGCGTCCGTTTGCGTTGCCGTCTGAGCGGCGGCGCGCAAAGGTTTTATCATCCACCGAGCAAACGATGCCGACGGTCTGCGCTCGTACCGAGCGTCTCTGACGAAAATTGCGGCTCGCTCGGCCGCGATATCAAGCGTGTTTTGCTTTTGCGCAGTGATTTCGTCCCCACCCATTTGCAATCCCGTGCCAGCAATGGTTTCGTCGTCTTGCTAATGAAAGAGAAAGTTGGCATTCATTTTTCGTCATTTTGACTCCGTTTTATCAGCCGACTGAAGCCGCCTCTTGGAGAAATTTGCAGCTGATAATGCACTTCTTCTGACATAAAAGGCTCCCTTGCGATCCAATTGTGCTGCTGGCGTGGCTATTTTTGGACGTTAGCAGGCGTAGAATCCTTTTTCGTCCATCGATTAGTAATTATTTTTGCAACGCGACTTGATGTTGATCAGGCTGCAAATGAGTCAAAGCAAGCGTCAAGTGGATGATTACTGTTGGCTCTAAACCTATCTTTCTGGAGCAAGCGAAATCCTACACTCTTATTTACCAGTGATTAACGTCGGTACTTTTCTAAACCGTCTCACTGCGACGTCAAATAATTATCGACGTCACTGCGTATTCGGCCCCTGAAATATGATGGAGTCGGCGCTGAACCCTATTTCCCAAGACAAGGAAAAGAAATCTTCGCGGCGAGACCGCAGCCCATTTACGGTGGCGGCATTACCGAAAATGGTCATGGCTGGATTGCCGGCGCTTCAGGGGCAGGGACAAACAGCGCCCTTCGCATCAGCGTCGAATGTTGTGGTCGAATCGAACAACAGTAGCTATCATTCGACAGCATCTGACGCGAACAGCCCAGATCGAACGTCAAATGGTTCGTCGTCGTCCAGTTCTCTGCCGCCGCCCCCTATTTGGGCTTCGAGACGTTCGAGTCAAACCGCAACCGTTACTCCCATTGTCAGAGTGCAGTACGCCAAGGATTATTCAATCAAGCGACCGTCACCAACGCGGCAAGCGGACGACGGTTAGTTAGTTGAGGACGTCAGGCAATTAATAGTTGATGCGTGGGAGCGGTTTTCCTCGGGGAAAGCCCATACTTTGTCTTAGTTCTTTTGTTGCGTAGCAAACGCCGCTAAGCAAGCCTCCTCAAATCGAGCAATTTTGCGAGTCTTGAGAATGGAGAATATAATATCGCTTCGGAAGGGACAGTGTGACAGTTGGAATGACTGAATGAGTTGTTGGCGTGGCGGCGCGCGAAAACGAGATCATATCGAAGGGAGGCCGGATACGGACGCGCATGATTGAGTTTTGCTGGCGGCACATTGATCCGCAAGGCGCCTCATGTGTTTGCCGCTTGTTTGTCTCTTCTGCGACTCCACTGGCCCGGCGGCGGTGGCGGCTCGACGTCCAGTCGATGCCGTTCCCACGTAGCCCAACGCTCACGCTTCCTAGTCTGTTGAACTGCTGCGATTCACTCATGTGATTGCTGCCGTTACGACAGTACCATTCGTTTAAATGCTAAAGTTGCGATTGTTTGACACTTTTGCATCGCTCATAGTTTCTTGTGTTTGAGTGTGTAGCCGACAATTCCTCTTCAAGGAAAGATTTGAAATTTCTTCTGAGTGGCGCAAACTCTTTGAAGTTGAGATTGATGGCACCTCTTGCAGCGGAACTGGCTTATTTTTATCTGCCACCCTGAACTTTTTGTATTGTAAATTTATCAAGCTCTTTTGTTAGTTGAAAATAGGATATGGAGGGCTATTGGAGTGATATTAGCACTAACACGAATGGTACTGTAATTCTGCTGCGTTCGAATGAGAAACGAGACGCTGGTTTGACCAGCGACAAGTCTCGACGGCGCCTTTATGCAAGGTCGCGTCTACTGCTACCTGCTGCTGGGGCAGTCGCGGTCGTCGACGCCAACTCCGAGTCGACCATCGTCTTCGTCACACCTGAACCCGAACTTTCTGACCAGTGAAGATGTGAGCGATAACTGGCACTCGCTGTCTGAGAGCTCAGGCTCGCGCGCGAGTAGCCGCAGCGCCGGTCCACCTTGGGGTCTTCCTGCCTGGAGGGATACCCTTGGTCAATCCTACGAATCCGTCGCATCGTCCAACGGACCCGCTTTCGTCTGGGCTCAGGACCTATCCGTCACTGACATCCGCTCGCTCGCCGAAGGCTTCTCCGAGGAATGTGCGTACTCAACTGGGCGTTTGTTGTCTTCAGTTTCGGCTATTGTTGGTGTTTCGATTTCATGTGTTAAAATCAAGGACTAAAAGCAAGCTGATTAGAACTAAGCCTAAACCCTCTATATGCGGATCATTCCAAGTTCCCTTGCTTGACATCTCGATTCAACTGATTGTCTCGAGAGAATAGCAGAAATACGCTCATAATAAGTGCGCGCTGCGCATTTAAGTTCAAATAGTGCTAATATGTGCACAAACAGAATAGGAGGCGCGTGTCGTGTGGTTTAATTTGCAAAACTCTTGTAATGACAACTGTTGCAGTTGTAATTGCGGCAAGTGCAATGACTGGTCAGTTGTGACGCACGCGCGCACGCTTGGCGATAATTTACGCGCACTCTGAAATTGTTCCATCATCCCACTTTGCACAGCTGTAAATAGAGCATTTTATAATNACGTTGCTCGTGGCGATGAGGACGGCCGATCGCTCGTGCTTGCTGGGGTCTCTAGATCGACCGCACACGTTGCTTTGTAAACAGGCGCTCGCGCGGCGCGCATTCTTATCACTCTCGGCGAGTGCAGAAGAGCGGCGGCGGCGGCGACGAATCGTTTGCTCTTCAATCGGAGAGAAGGAAGATGCGACGAAGCGGCAGAAGCAGCCGTCGCGATGGCAGTCGGTCGGGCCGCAGCCGCTCTTCGACAGCCTGCGTGGCTGGCCGCTTGCCCCCGCCGCCGCCGCCGCCGCCACCGCCGCCGCCGCCGCTGCCGCGGCTCGTGGGATAATAGCAGCGAGCGCAGTCTGCTTATCTACCGCGAGCGTCGTTCGACCACTACGGGCGTGCGCAGCTCCCCAGTCCGGATGGCAAAATGACTTCTGGGCGCACCCGCTAATTGCCCGCGGACCGCCCCGCGCCTTCGCCGTTGTCGTCGACGGCGGCGCCGTGCTCGAGAGACCATCACACCCAACCAGCAGCAGCCCACTCCACGGTTCTTTTGCTCTCCAACACTCGATCGAGCGATCTAAGCCGAAGGGAGATTATTCATCGTCCTGCTGCTTCGTGCGTGAGCGGCGGTGAGATGGCGCAGTGTTGCTGCTCCTCGCCGTCCTCCGACGCGATTACCGCTTACGTATGATCTACGTGATCATCGTCTTCTGGCAAGGACTGTGGCAGGTCTGGCCATTGGTGCTACTAGTCGCCGCGTCTGTCGGCGCCTATCTCGCCAGTTCCACGCCAGCATTGCCGGCGTCGTCGCCGGTATTAGCGGAAAAGGACGATTGCGTCGCTCTTTTGACGCGTGAAGCGCACGAGTTAAAATCGAACGACACCTCCGTGGAGCCCAAATTATCTGCCGACTTATACGGTAGGATACGATGGCGTCACAAGTCATGAATAATTCAAACGCGTGCGCATGCGACTGTCTGGTGCTATGAGCATTTGAGCATCCTAAAAGTAGATATTTGCTACGTTGCTGACAGAATTGTACACAGCCCAGTGGGCGAGGTGACAACAGTCTAGTCTGCAGGTAAACCGTAATTGGTGCTTGCGCTGACGCCATCTGGACTTTGGCAACATTCCAATATTTTCTAGGATGCGCTATTCACCGCCCTTCCACCATGTCTTTTTTAATTATGCGCAACGTTTCCAACATTTTTGGACAATATCCGAATGTACCAAAGTTCAAATTAATGTTTTGAGAGAAGTATTGTGTAGAGCACAGGGATAACGTCAGATTTACGAATAGAATGAACAAAACAGATGAAAAGACCACTAAGACTTTTAAAGCATCGTTTATCCTTAGAGAACTAAATTTTACTTCAACTGCTTTGAAACAGCGACGACTTATTGGGCCGTGACTACGGGCTAGGAGGGGGCGACTGGTTACGCTTTCTTTTTTTGACCGCTATGCGCGCGGCGAAATCGTCGTCGCTGTGCGCAAGCTGATCGTCTATCCTTGCACGCGCGGTTGAAATACAAGATCTCGACATAATGTGTACATTTCTCTCTCGGGGATTTCGTGCGGAGACGCAAAAAAGCTAAATTGGCTCCAAATGCAGAACCGAAGTGAGCACGAGTGGGAGGGTACGCGCATCTACAACGCAGAGAAAGGGGCTTGCGCCTTGCAACCCCATCTGCGCCGTGATGTAAATTCGCACCCGTGCCATTCAACTTCCGCTCCTTCTTGGACATTAACAGAATTTCTAAATATGATGTTGTGGAATAAAGGAGAACTTTTGAAAATTATGTGACGTTGAGAGCGAATAATCCAGCGTTCTGATCCAGAGGACGCTAATAGCGAAAAATGCGAGTGCGCGTAAGAACTGTCGAAAACTGCCCGCGAGCAAGAATGAATAATGTTTGCAAAGATAGTGCGCATTCGTGGCGTGTCGCATACTCAATTTATGCAATCTTAACAACTGAAATTACCTGGCAGACATCTTTTGGACACTCATATGCCGCAGTTCACTCCTTTCTGATCTGAAGGCCATCGCTAGCTATTGTACGCTAATAATGCACTATTTCGTGGAAAGAGCAGGTTTCAAATAGAAATGGAACGTGAATCAATGAAGCTTTTTCAGTGAAGATTTCCAGCTTGAGGCAGAATCAGATAGTTGAGCGGCTCCCTCGTGAGGCACCTTTTGACTGCGTGACCTGTCGGCGAGTTTTCATCTCTGCCAGCGCGTTGAGGACAACTTTCTGTTTGAGTGCGCAGAATTACTGACTACCTTCGATTGCAAATGTGAACGACTGACTTTTCCCGTTCCCCTAGCCCGTTCGACGTCGTTCTCTCCGGCCTGAATGACCGTTCGCTCGATTGGCTTTATTGCTTTGCTTGCCGACACTGCGACGGTGCGGCAGTTGGGCCGTGGACTGATCGACTTTGCCTCTCTCGCCTGATGTGTATGTTTATGTGTGCGTGGAGAAATATGTTGCAATTGTCAATATAGTCGAGTTGGAGTGAGAAAACGTAAGTTAGGCGTTAAATATGGGTCACACTTGGGCAAGCATCGCTTTGCGTTCTTGCAACGCTGCGTCGCCAATGCCACCGCGAAACAAATGCGAAAGAATTTCTCACGGCCACCAGTAATGCGTCCAATGCCCTCTTTATTCTTATTAATTGGCACTCCAAAGCGTCTACCCCATTGTGACCCATACTTAACGCCATATGACGCCCAATATTGACATCTTGAAATGGCTGGCATAATGTTAAAGAAATGGTCGACTACGACGAGGTCGGTTTCAGGTCGAAACCTTTTGAATAAGAAGGAGGGCGCTCCGCCCAGCACCATCAAGGAGTCGTCCGAGTCGTCGCAGACGTTAGACGAGCAGGATGCGGACAAAGGTAAGAAAATCGGTTTTGATTGATACTTTTTGGGCTTCACCACACTTTGGTAATCAGTCGTCATGATAATCAAATAAGTTTCAAAAATATTTAGAAAAGATGCTAAATAATACGCTCGCTTCTGTTCATTTTTAGTTCACGACTCTCAATAAGTGATCGTGCTGTAGACATCGCTATTCTTTATGATTTATCGTTGGCTTGGCTTCAAGAGAGTATTGTGAAAATTTTCGGTTACTTTAAATGAAATTATTGAGATGATATGAAGAAATTTTCATTTGATTTCCATGACGATGGTTGGCACGCCAAGTCTTGATCCGCGACTGCGGCCGGTTCTATTCACTTCACCAGTTGTCTCTTTTCTTGATTATCTATGTGTCTGCATTTTCATCACAGCATCAGTCGGTATTCGATTGAATTTTTACTTCCACATTGCTTTTCTGTCTGTCTGTCTGTCCCATAAATCGATGGGAAAAGTGCACTGATGATTTGCCTGGATGCCTTGTTCTGCGTGCAAGTATGACAACATCTCTCCTAAAATTATTGTAGTACAAAAACACATTTTGGAGCCAGTAATATTCATGTGTCGTCATTCTTGCAACATTTCTGCCTGCATATTGTCGCCAATGAACGATTCTCAATGACAAGTTGCTCATTACGACTGACGGTACCCATAAATTGACCGTCTAGAAAATGTGCGGCGCTATTTTTGGCATTTTCACGCATCCGTTCTTCAATATTCGTTAATGGTACAGCAATATTTTGGTACCTTTTTCGGCATTTTGAACACAAGGATGCTTTGAGTTGGCTAGAATTCATAGCGTAACATGTGTTGTGGGCAAACGTATTATCGGCGCTAAGTAGAGAGGAGAATCAAAAATCATTTCCTATTAAAAAATGAATCAGTCATATATGAATTACATTCCGTTACACATTTCATAAACGACTGCGTAGCGGTCACTTGTTTTGCCGTTCAAAATCATTTCAAGTCGATAAATGATTTAAAGTTCTCTGAGCTTGGCGTCGATAATATTGTTATGAAAGTACGATTTTTTCCTTTCCACTTTTGCATCGTGCATCCCGATTTTATAAGTGTGACTGCTAGTTGGTTGGGCTGCTGTGGAGCTGCGGGAGTAGCTATATAGCATTTGTGTAATAGGAGTCGAACACTGGCAAAACGAGCGAACGAGCTCTGGCTGCGGCTGTGTCGACGTTGCGCAGATGTTTAAACTCGCAGAGGATAATGTACATTGTTTCCACAAAATATGCTCACTGCTCTTTTCTCGTTGCATTCCTCTGGCTTTCGCCGCTTCGATACATTTCAGACTGAGAACGTTGGCGCTCACAGGCGCTGAACCTCTCATGTAAACTCTTGTACATCATTGCTTATTTTTTGTTAGTTTACACATATTCACGGACAGTTAATTTCACGTATTGGGTTCTCTATCTTCATTCGATACAAAATTCATTGATTAATTATATTCAGAGACGGTTGAATTGACGCAGTAATTCGCCGAGACCTCAGTCTTAGTTGTGAAATTAGTTGTCCACATCTCAGTTCACATTTGTGTTTCTCTTAGAAGCAAAAGCATAATTTGGCCAAACTCGATCAGCGTTCTATCGTTTTATCAGATATTGAAGGTTGCAATTTTTGTTACTTCGCTTCACATGTTCGTTTCATTGAACGTTTCGCACACATTCTTCAAATTTTTGAAATCTACGGCAAAATTCTCTCCGTTTCGTGTCGTTGTGCTACTGCATTGTCACCACAGCGCCCAGTGTCTTCGTTTTTTTGGCTTAGCACGCTGCACAATCACCTGTACAGGACTTGTGTTCAATGTAAAAAGTAATAGCTGATAATAGCATCTATTTGTTTGTCTGCTGCAGCATCCTTCATTGCTCAAAGCGCTTCATTCTCGCGTTGGGCTCGTGTGCACAAAATGCTCTCTGTACTGAAGCGAGTCGCACAAAAGCGTCCGATAAGTACTCATAGGGTGCCTTTGTGCAGAAGACAAATTTATCTTCTATGTTCAATATTAGGGTTATAACACCCTCCAAAAACACATAAAGGACTCTTTGTGCGACTCCGTCTTGATTTACAAGCTGTTTCAAAAAGCTGCTGTAAGTACAATAACGGAAGGTGCAATTGTTGCTCAGTCGTGTTTTGCGCCGATTATTCGTCAGGCGTTACAACTGATCTGTCGCTGCACTTTCAGATATTGTAATTAAAACAGCAGTGATTGTTTTAACAGCTCTATGAATCCTGGCCTCTGGCTTATTTTTATATCGACGCCTTCAGTCTGTGTTGAAAGCTCATCACTCCTCTCAATCTTCCTTTCATTATGCTTAATTGATTATCTGAGCATTAAAGATGGTCCTGCTGCACTCATTAAGAGTTGCGGTCGCTGTCTCCCAAACCTTGTACTCTAGCATAGCAATTCAGCAGCCAGCGTTGGCTAATCATACCACTCACCCGTTCTCAAAGTTATTCTGTTCCATTTCTCCATTTAGTCTATGCGGAACGAAATTCAGTGCAAGCCTTGTCGTGTCTGCGCCATAATTTCAGCATAGCATTGAATTATCGTTGCGCTCTTACAATAGCTGCATTCGAAATTCTGCAGCGTTTCTATGTCAATATATATTGGTCAGCTTTGATATCGCACCGTTCGCTGTGGGCCGTGCGCTTGCGTATTGTAACATTTTCGTGCGTCAAGTCATCTTTCTTTCTTTCTTCCTTCTCTGCTGCTGCGCGTAGTCGCTCTCTCTCGTACGGTTCAGTTGACAGACCGGCTAGACGAGTCTTCGACCGGGAGAGATTACATCTTTTGTTATGTCAGCTTAAGATTGGGAAATTTGCTGCCACCCTGGGAACTTCTCTACCGCTCCCTCTGATACGTGCCTGAAAACCGAAAATTGTCAAAAACTACGCCCAACACGAGTAGCTTACAACTATTGCAGTTGCGGAACAGCAAAATTGCAAGCGCGATTATTGATCGTTTTCCGGTTACTTCCGGCTCTCTGACCAATCATCGCGCTTGCATCGCTTGGATTTCCGCTCTTCTGCTATTCCAATAGTTTTGGCGCAATGGGGCCCCAAAGAAGGCGTTGCATTCTTTCGAATCTATGGCAATCGTCTAAGCTCCCCGCCCTTGATACGCCTAAGCCAACCTGCCTTATATCAAGTGTCACAGCGTCACGTTACATGTATTTTTGTGTATAATCCTCCATGTCTGACACCATACAAGTGCTTCTTCCCCCACACGAGCATCAACTGCTCCTCCCTCACCCGTACACGAGCATCGACTCTCTCTGACTGTTTTGCGTATTCGCGTCCAGGCGCCGGCACCGGGGGCGGCGGCGGCGGAGTCGGCGGTCTGAAGCACGAAAATACTGTGGTTCGCGTGGACACGACCGCCAGCAAGACCATGGCTGGCACGGCTCAGCTCGCTCAACAGCAGACTGTGGTCTCCGCTCCCTGTGAGTTGTCCCTCAATGCTCAATCCTCGCGAGCCCGTTTGCTGCTGCCGAAATCGCTTCGTTCGTTCGATTACCCACAATTATCAGTTATTCATCTTCACACTCATTGCCTTTTAATCGACTCAGCTACTCCCTTCTTCACTTATCTCCAGTAGTGCCGCACTAATCTCGGTTTCTTGCTCAGTTATGCGCGCGTGTGTGAGTGGCGTGTTGCTTCGTTCGGTTTCGATTTGCTTTTGACTTGGTAGCAATATCGACAAGCATTTGGTTGCAGTTGTGTGAAAAATGCTCGATGCACATTCTCTATGATCACGATAGCTTAATGCATGTAAAATTTTACAAAATTTTGCACGACCATATAGGCTAAAATACAACTAAGATCAAGTGCAGTCGGTATGCAGTAGCTGCAAAGAGGCGTGCGCGAAAGTCATTTTGCGTAATATAGCTTAGATTAATCACTATAGTTCGAAGTTCGTGTCGCGCGATATGCTGACAGAGCGTTCAACTGCTATCAGTTTAACCACCACACTTACTTTATGCATTGTCTGCTGCACACTCTGCTTGCAAATGCCAATTAATTTCATCACACAAACAGCCTTTTATTTGTCGCACAAGTTTCTAAAATTCTTCCATCAATAAATTTCGCTGCAGTCAGATATCGGCTTGCGGGTCGTGATATGGCGGCTCTCCCAAGAAATATGGGATGGACAAATTTGATTGGGATTGTAAAAGTCTCAGCCTAAAATCCTCAAGCCCCATGCTAATGTCTGCTCGCAGCGAACACCAGCTTCTTTTCTTTGATTTGTCGGCAGTTTTCTTGATGCTTTCATGCCATTCCAATACTACAATTATTGCTCCTTTGATTTGGGTATGCGTGGATCACATCTCACATCACCGGGCTTGTTTGCACTCTCACAATTTTCGTGTACATTCACTCACGAGTACTTCTGGTTTTCGCCTTTTCAAGTGTTCAACCCATTTTGCTTTTGCTCACACGATGACCATATAGTTGTTCGTGCTGATAATTAATTTTAATCATCCCATCGCACCAGCACAACTCACAGTCATTTGCCGTATCTCACCATTTACGATCTTGTTGCATTCTCTCTTTTTTAATTAACTTCTCCCAGATTGAAATCGGTTATCGGTTACAAATTGTGTGTCGCTAATGCTTATTTGCCGTCCATTACCCATAGAGTAGCCAGTTGGTCTCATCAAAGCGTTACAGGAGTAGGCCAATTACAGTGTGGGTAGAAATGTTTTACCGAAATGACCTTTAAAGCTTTTTTTGGGATAATCAAGCAAAATTATTTTCCAGAATAATTCCTACTGTTTGTAGTTTGCAGTTCGCCCATAATCAATCGACAAAAATAGCCGAGAAAACCGGTACGAGCGACGCAAATGTACGATAACCGATATCAAAATAAACCTTCTCACTCTCCCGATGCGCTCAAAATGTTAACCGCCTTCACAAATGCCAATTATCGTAATTCGGTCGGTTTTTCGTTTCTGCTACAGTGCTCGATGCGTCGCCGCCGGAGTCGCCGAGCGCAGACCTGGGTAGGTGGCACAGCTGGTGGTGGTCTGTCGTTTAGAATAAATGTAGCGCTTGAAGACAGCCACCCGCTCCTCATGTCGTCCGTCCAGTCGGTCGTTGTTCGGTGCTATTATCATTATTAAGAAGCCGTACTTTAAATGAGAATGTGCAACTGGGCGCGCAGAGCGCACTTAAAATCTCAACTAGCGGCTAACTGCTTCAAAACAGAGCCCGTTTCGTAAAATTAATGGAACTGCGAATATGGGAGAAATGCAAGCGCGGCGATTGATCAGAAAATTTTCAATAACCGGAAAATTACCACCGTCACGCGTTTTGCCAAATCATTGGAAGATGATTGCAAATGTGTTATAGTCACATAAATTTATTTAGTCTTTTTTCACATGCGCTTCTGTATGGGTCACGCTCAGTCGCACATTTTTGTCTATTGTAGAGGTTTCGTGGTGCTATACGGTAGCTTAGTGGCCCGATCTGTCGTCCACACTTTTAGTGCATTTCTGGTTTCAATTAAAATGTGGATTTTTTATCATCTTTGCGTTTTCAGTTACAAATATCACTTTAATCGAATTAAGAAAGAGAAACAGTTTTTGCGTCTCTTAATAGAGCGCCATATTTGATTGGATCCAAGCAAATGCACTGATGAAGTCGCGTTGGCGTATAGTGATTTGTGGGCTAGAGCTAGCGAGAGTTGTCAGCTCCCCGACTGATTTTCGGTCGACTGATCATTCAGGCTTGCGCGGGGCTGCTATGTTGCGTGTTTGTAGGTACTAAATACTCTATCGATGTTGGTAGCGCGCGTCATGCGACTAATTAGTGCTCGTCTCTTCTTGACGCGTCGTGGTCATTTTGCCTGCACTCCGATGCTCTCTTTCCCTCATATGCTCCTATGCTTTAGCTGCATCAATACTCTTCTCGTGTAGTAGTGGAGACCTAAGCATGCTTGGAACTTGTTCCCGATCGCCTAGTCTTGCATGAACATCAATGTTGTCGCAACGTCGAAAATTTGAGTATCATATCGATTTTGCTATAATTTTTTTCACCTCTCTTAGGGTACAGCTGTAAAATTGCACCTCCATCAGAGTTGCTATTGAAATTTTTTGTTGAAAAAAATTCATATCGTTTACTGAGTGAATAGTTGAGAACGATATGTGTCGATGTGACGCTTCAAATTCAAATTTCGACATGATGCAACACTGATGGGCAGCCTGCCATCTGGCTGCCGACTAGCCTCGGCCACAATGAACCCCCCTAGTGGTTGTCTATTCGGAAGTACTTCGACCTTCGCGTCTGTTCTCTCACTAAACACGCTGCTGCCGTCGCTGCCTCATCAGCTGTTACCGCGTTAGTTTTTCATATGGAAGCTCTGGTTTTTGTAATGAGAGAGAGAGAGAGCGAACAACTGTCGGCCTAGGGCTCTAAGGTTCCTCCCTGTTCCCCTATTCTCTTTAAAATTTACGATCATTTGTATGGTACTATTTTGAACGAAAATATTGGCTTCGAGACAACTCTTCTTGCCAGCTGATAAGGCCAAGACTGATTTATATCTCAGGAGTTATAACCCCTAAAATTGACTGAAAATTGGTCTTAGAGAGGGAAATTTGTGAATTTCTCGCATTGCTTGATAATGAAAAATTGAAGCAGGTGAGATTTTCGGCTTGCGATTAGAGATGAGAATAGCCCTAAATGTTCTCCATCTAATACGATCTAGCTTGTAACGCACGCAAATGTGATATTCTGCACGTGCGTCATTTCTATCTAGGAGAACGCCCGTCCAAGTATAGGTGGGAGGGAGTAGTAAGCAGCTAAGCAAAGCTGGCGGGCGTTGAAAGCTTTTTCGGGGACGAGTCGAGAGGCTCGGGCAGCCGAGTCGAAATGGGGTATTTGGAGGTGACGGGTAAAGGCAATCAGCCGCCGACGACAGTGCTTGTCGGATTGGCGACGGCAGCCCACGACCGATCGAAAGTGGCGGCCCGGGTGGCCATCCCCGGAGGAGAATCGGGCGGCTGCCCTTGTCGTCGTCTTCGTCGTCGCTGCCGCTACATCGCTTCGATGCGTTCGCTTCGGCAAATATGGGCGCGGGCTTAAAGGGAAGCTGATTGCCTGTCGTCAAGGCAGCAGCCAATCAGCCCGTTTCCCGCCAAGTCTTCCAACTGCGAACGCCTCTGACCATACAGAGCATTTGCACCTCGCCTAATTTATACAACTGCTCATATTTCAAGCAATTTCAAACACATATTTGAAAGTACATTTGGAAAATAATCCAATTTTCTGCCTCCACCCTGCCCTCTGACTCTGAGCACGCATTTAAAGTATAGTAGTCCCAAGATATATATATATTGTATTATATATATGTCTAAGAGCCCAGATTTTCCAGTTGAGCTATCGGGATCCATTCCAACCGACAGTCGGCGTGGACGGTTGCCAAAAGCGCACTGCCAAACTGCGACGCTTCCCTTTTGATAGCAATTAGCGCGTCTTCTTCTTTCTGTCGCTCTTTCCGCGGCACGCATGACGATCGTCTCCTATGGGCCTAAAGTTGCCTAGGCCGAGCGCTCGTCGATAGAGGAGACCGACAATTTGTGGTATCGGCCCGGAAGCAAAAGATGGCGCAATGGCGGAGCAGCAGTGCCGTCGCCATCGCCATCGCCGTCAGCAGATGACGTCACCTCTCGAAGGAGGCGCGCGGCCGGTCGAAACGGCCCGCATTCCACCTTCGTCTGTCTGTTCATCTGATCGCAGTGCGCAGCTCTCTTCTTCCTCCCCTCCCCGGCCTGCGCGTGCTCGTTCACTAGTGGACGGAGCGAAACACGATCAGTTCATTTCTCTACGCCCGGCGAGCGCTATTTTACTTATGCGCTGCACTGCTCTGTTCAAAAGTGTCTTTGTCAATCCCCTATAATAACTGACAGTGATGCTCAGGGCTTGACCCGCTCTCGCGTTTATTGCGAACTAAATTTTTTTTCGAAGTCTACTCAAGGCCTATTTTATAAAATTGCTGTTATGCCGCCAACTGTTGCAATTACAATTTGCGGAAAGTGTGGCGATCTGTCAGCTGCGATATGTGCGGGGAAATTCATCTCCACAGTATGGCACACGAATCGCTGCAATTCGCGCAAATTGCTCTTGCAAAAATTATGCTTACAACAGTATTATACGATAGGCTGCAAGGCTCATTTATTTTTTGCTGCTCTTTTGCGTTGGACGAGATTGCTCTCTAGTCTGAGAAAATGGCGGGNATGCTTACAACAGTATTATACGATAGGCTGCAAGGCTCATTTATTTTTTGCTGCTCTTTTGCGTTGGACGAGATTGCTCTTTAGTCTGAGAAAATGGCGGGGCTGAGCTAATTCGAAACTTTTATCAGCAAGGACCTTGGGCAAACCCCGGGCCATTGCTTGACGTAAACAGGGTCCAGCTCGTGGTTATCACTGTCAGTGACTAATAGCGGCTCTGCTCGTTTGTTGCATTCACAATCGTCGTTCCCCTTGAAGATCGGTCTGCACCTTTCGCACCCTGCGGCTACCGCGAATATAGCCACGATTAATTGAAAATCTGTCGGCTTTGTTGTGCTCCAATATTATCATCGCGTGGATGCAGCTAATATAGAATTCGCTGTTCGGAATTATGGACTGATATGGTTAGCTAAGCTGGCAGCGGCGCAGCGAGCACTATGGCCGATAGTGGGTTTTTTCTATTGACTGTGAAACTGGCCTTTTTTGCATGCTGCATTATTAACAAAGTCCTGCCTATTGTCCCTGCTTGGTTACTCTGGCATTAGAAACTTCCCCTTTGGCATTTTGTACCAACATTTCATGAAATCGTGTGGTTCTCTGCTTGCCTTCTGCTATCACTCTCTAATGCCAAAACTCACACTCTCTTTCTCGCTCTCTGCTTGGTTGGTTTTTGTGATGACGACGTCGCGTGCATCTTCATTTTTCTTTTGCCAACCTCTTTCAGTTGACGTGCAGTAGACACAGAGAGTGATGCAACCGACTCTAACCGCTTGCTATGCAACTTTTTTGTTGGCTAGTTGAATGCAGTTCGATGTTTGAAAGTAGTGAACTTGACGGTAATCCGTCAGAAACAAAAATTCTACATTTGTGGAATGTATTTTTGTGTGATTGACACTGCAACTTGGCGATATACTGAATAATCGAGTTTCTCTTCAGCGCAAAAGCAAGAGATTGTCCGCGTTACGCAGCAGATTCTTGATGCGATAACATGCAAGGACTACGATACATACGCGTAAGACTTTCACTGCGTCGCTCAACTGCCTGTCTGACATTTGAATTTCCCGCTGCTTTCAGCAAACTCTGCGACACCGGCATCACATCGTTCGAGCCGGAAGCGCTCTGCAACTTGATCGAAGGATTGGAATTTCACAAATTCTACTTTGACAACGGTAGCGTTGAAAT
>NIUQ01002576.1:0-21676 GCA_002796945.1 Plectus sambesii
TCGCTGTTTCCTTCTGAGTTCGAAGAATTATATGATTATGATTCACCGTTGTCCCACCCAAACTATAAATTTCTTATAAATGAACCCTTTACTCGGCAACAGATCACTGATACAGAAATATGGAATACTACTTTATTGCGTATAGTGCACCTTTATCTTATAAATGTCGAAGCATACAAAGTTTTGGAGAAAACTGATTTGGCAAAAATCTGGAATTCACTAAGTAGAGAAAATACAGAAAATGAGAAATCAACAATGGATTTATTAGGTTCTCAACTCGAACGAGAAAATATCACTCATTATCAGCTGCTGCAGAAGTTTGGACGAGAATTACAGAGATCTAATTGGATTACTATTATCAAACATACAAAAGCTTCCAATGGTTCTTCAGTATATGATGAAATATCCGTCGATCAAACTTCATTTGTCTCAGACTCAAAGATCTGCTACACGCTCTCAACGAATGTCATCTCTTTTTCATCCTTTCACGATTATGTCATATTTGAAATTGACAAATCTCAACTTCCAAATATCAGTTACTTGGACTCTTTGACTTACCAGAGTTTCACGCTAGATTTCCTGGGCAGCGAAACGGGCTCCATATATTCGGATTTTGGAAAGAATGATTCTCTCGGTAAAGAGAAGACAATCTACATCAAAAGTAAGTCAATTTCATTATTCTAATGAAAATTATGTGAAATCACTTCCGCAGTCGGTAATCAACTAAATGACAAAAATTCGAATTCATTTCAGTTTGCTCCCTACCTCAGAAAATATCACTGAAAAATTCCTTTGATCACAACTAAATTGATCTAACCTTACCGTCTTCTAACTCGGACTTAGTTTTATTATCAATGTTTGTATCAGATATTCATCATTCAAACTACCACTGCCGCAGAATTCTAGTAACTCTCACAGCAACTAATTGTGGGCGCATTTAACGAACTGCACGATTCAACGCGCTGATACATATTTCACACCGAATGATCCAATCTTATAATTCATTATAAAATATGACTGTCCAATATTGCAGTTGGAGATGTGGTTCAAATGTTACCAGAAGTTCGTGGAGAAAGACGCTGTTCAGAAACGACAACGCAAGCCGAATGCAAGGGTAACTGTAGAAGAATAGCAATTGAGCAAAAATGCAATTGCTCTCTGCTTAGTGAAAAAATGGAAATGGATTCAAATCGGAACAGGTACCATTTTGGAAAAGCGGTCACCGAATGAGAAAGTCCACTTGCGTAAATTCACGTGAAGTGTACCCATTGTGGCAAAAAACCACTTTTGGTATTGGTAGTTAGCAAGGTTTTTTGAGGTGCTCGTATGATTAACACAAAATCAACGTGATATCACAATTTTGATGATGATTAGAGAAACCTTCATCGCCTTGATCTGGCCTACTGCACAATTTAATGGCATAGATTGAGTTTGAATTAAGACGTGCGTGCAAAAAGTGAGGTTTCGTTCTAAAATCCATTTTTTGATATCAGTCGTAAGTTCTAAGCGCTGCAAATTGCGAGTTTCGTTATCATTTGACAAATTCTTCTAGTAAACTAAACTTTGACATAACCAATCAGCAATTACACTCAAAGGTGGAAATCGGAGTACAGTGATAAATGCAACACACAAAATTGTGGTTGTCGCGCTATTCGACAGAGTCCGAAATTGGTTGAGTTCAAGACTAGTGGTTCAGTGGTTTTTTATTTCCTTTATTCTGTCGAGATGATAGATATGCGATACTTTCTTCTTAGTAGTTACAGAAGTCACACAATGGATACGCACACGAGTAGATAGGTATACGGGTTTATAATGATGAGCAACACTTCTTCGTTTCACTATTCTTTTTCCGATTATTTTATTGATTATTTATATATTCCGGTAAGCCGACGGTTTATATTTCAGAAGATAGGCAAGATTATACTGTGTTGACCATTTCGTCGGCGACTTTTCATTCGAAAAGCCTTTTGTGTCCGCGCGCACCCTTTTCCCTCAGTCAGACCGTTTGATAAAAAATACACGCATCCGGTCTCGCGCTAGTCCCCGGCTAATACACATCATCAGTCCATACGAAGGGCAACGGCAAGCTATTCATGAGTCATACAAAAAAGAAGGATACGTAAATCATCGCGGAGATTGAACGGCCGCGACAGTGGTGAAGCAGTATTTTCGGCACACATTCTCATCATATATTATGAATGATATTTGCAGCCAAGGATGCACATGGAAAAGATATGAAGAATGCTTACCTCATTTTTCGTCGGAAAACGCCTTGGACTGCATTAAACGTTGTCCTATTTCTTGCACATTCATTCGCTATGAAATGGATGTGTTTGGTGATCGCACATTTGAAAACAAATACCGTGGAATATACACTCTTCGCGCATCTAAATTTTTCTATCAAATGTCTGTGGAAACATTCAAGTGGTCATTCTACAGGTTTGTTTCAATCAATAAGCTGATAAATTTTCAGTTAGTATTAAGTAATTTTTGCATTTCGCAAATTAAAAGATGAGCTAATCGATTTTTTAAAATGTGATCCTATTTCAGCTTCGTTGCTGAGCTCGGAGGTCTACTAGGCATATTTCTTGGCATCGATATTCTTTGGTTCATTGATACATTCTTCGCAATTGTGCACTGGGCAATTAAACGATTCTCGAAAGAGGCTGATAACACTGATGAGAAAACAACTCATAACAACGCAAACAATATCAAATCAAAGAAACAAAAATCTTCAAGGAAATCAAAAAAAAAATTGCCACCAGTTGAGGAAGAGAAATCTTTGTGATCCATTTGAAGACTGATTCCATCTGCGAATACTTTTTATATTGGTATGTTATTGCGCTCATCTCAGCTAGTTACTGGACAGCTCGTCACACCATGAAAAATGTAAAATTCGTTTGTTTGCTCTCCGTAGACGCAGCTAGTTCGATTACTGGACCAGCAGTGATTTCCATATTACAATGCGTTATTGAAAGATCGCAGTTATATAGGCTGGCTGACCATTTCCAGCATCACCTTTTGTCTCCATTAGTATTGTGCACTCTTTACGTTTCGTGATCGAATCTTGCGCCTTTTATGATACTAATTGATGATTGATCTTTTATGTGCAGCAATAGGAGAAGTTGCGCTGCTGCTGTGGACAAACAATGTGGTTGTTGTTATGTGTTCCGTGTTCTGTGTTTTTCAGTATTCTCGTGGCAATTATCTGTGATGTATTTTTAATTCTTAGTTTGTCCGACATGAGCGTTAAAAGGGATCAGAGGTATTCTAGGGGATTCATACTTTTTGAATGCGGGTGATATGGATCAGCTTATTTTATCATTCTCCAGAAAAGTAGACGGTAAGCTGATGTCAGTGAGAAGAGAAAGTTCTGATGATGTTTTGTTTGTGATGCTTTCGTGTTTGTGTTGTCCCTAGCCGTAGCAAGACGCATCGTAGTTTGGTTATCGCAAATAAAGTGTAACTTTAAATACTCACGTTCTACAGTATTAGAGTCATACTAAGCATTAAAGCGGTGGTCACAATGCGGCAGCAGGCAGCAAATGCAGCCGGCTGCATGCCGGCAGCAAAATGCAGCCGGCAGCAAGAAACAAAATTTTTGTTTCCTGCTGCTTGCTGCCGGCAGCAAATTTTGTGTTCTTCTTATCTTGAGTGGAATATTGCAGTTTTATCGTATAATATCAAAGTTCTGTAATATTTCAAAATTTGCAGCCGGCTGCTTTTGCTGCCTGCGGCNGTTCTTCTTATCTTGAGTGGAATATTGCAGTTTTATCGTATAATATCAAAGTTCTGTAATATTTCAAAATTTGCAGCCGGCTGCTTTTGCTGCCTGCTGCCGCATTGTGACCGCCACTTAAGGGTAACTTCTGTGAAGTATACTTATAATGTGGTTATGGATGAGGGTCTTGATGTTAAAAATTCAGTAACATATCGCCGTACTTTATTTACAATCAAATACAGGATGGGCCACGTAAGTACACCGATTTCACTTTTAACACATTCACGACAATGTGCATGATCGGTCATGCACGATGATGCAGTGCTTGTATAGAAGATGAAAATCATCATTTGTCATCATCAAATCAATCATCAAATCAGCACACACGCGCTGTGTAAAAAAACGCCGCGGTCCCAAGCGACAGTTTTCCGAATACACTAGCGGTCGTGAATGTGTTAAATAACGTTTAGCTCTCTCCACCGACATGGATCATTTTCATGCCATATTATAGAGCATGTAAAGTAATCTTTTCTGATATCATGTTCAGCTCAAACGGATAAATGTAAAAGAAATTACAGAGATTTTATGTGAGGTATCCTGTTTATTTAAAATTGAGGGCAGAATCCGTCACGACTAAAATGGATTCAAAATCGCTACGCTACTTGACCAACACACCCGATTTTGCTAAAATTTTACAGGGATGTAGCCGTTTGACTGAGCTTATGTTGTTCAGAGTTTTCATTCATTTGGCTAATGCATTTTCTGTAACCATGCTTGTAAATGGAACCATCGCAGTTTTATTGAATTTCTTGAATAACTTGACTCAAAATAATCCAAATGAGCTGAAATTTTGCATAAGTGATTGGCAGATGTTGACATATTATTCGAAAGAAGAATTACTGAATTCGGTTATTATGTTGTCAAGACATTCCCATGCAAAGGTCTCATTTTTTAAGCGAGTTTCCCGTGGCGCGCAGAATGTATAAAAATCTGTTGAAAAATGAGTGTTTACCTTTGCATGGACATATCTTGCCAACACCATGACCGAATTATTTCATTCTTTTTTAAATTAAAATCCTTATATCCGAAGATTATCTCTGCCAAGTTTCAGCGCATTTGAATTATTCTAGGCCAAGTTATTCAGAAAACTAATTGCATCACTTCTTTGCATTCAACGCAGAATCAGCAGAACTGAAATGGTTGTAATTGAACGCTTGATGACAGAGGATGCGTGAACAAAATTACCTGAAACTCAGGATAACAAAAACTTAATCAACCTGCTACATTCCTGTAAAATTTCAACAAAACGTGTTCGGTAGGTTTGGATAAATATTAACCGAAAGCAAAAATGAGTGCATTTGGGCATGAAAACAGGATATCTCGCGTCATCCCACCTAATTTCTTTTAGTATTAACCGATGAGAGTCGTTCAAAGCAAAAAATACGATGGCTTCTGGGCCACAAGACAGCTTCAAAATGAACCTGATCGCTGCATTTTGAGCAAAGTTATTAAAATTTAAAATTAGACCGCTTAGCTGGGACACTCTGTATTCTTAAATTATGGGCTGAATTAAAATCATATCTTCACGTAAATGAACTTCTCCAATAACTACTCAGAATCATAAATTTACCATATACAACAGTTGTATTCATTGTTCAACACAATAGGATACGATGATGCCACATACGTAGTAAGGTATCGATGAACACGCAAAAAGCGCAATGAGCCCTTTTCAACGAGCAGAATACAGCAAAGCTGCAAATATGTTAATAGAGCAGAATACAACAATATTGTAGATGGTTGAAATAATAGTACGATTGTCGTTCGACTTGAATAAACATAGTAATTTATTAGTGGGAAAAGGAATTCAGATATAATATTTTGTTACACAACTACGCTGTATATTTTTGGCACACGAAGCAATTATTGGCACCACATGGCTCAGTGTTCCATTGGCCATTTATTTTTAGCTGTGCAGAAGTGCAGCGGTTATTCGAATTGGGTTGACCTGAAAGTTTTGACAGTTTTACTAAACGCTAATATCCGTCGCAACTTACCAGGTGCCCAATTTTTAAAGACGAATGGTTGCCCATCAGACCATCGAAAATCCCCAAGCTGATTAATATCGTTGCTGCCAATCCAGCTGTCAAGACAAGACGCTTGGTGTTCACTAACAATTGCTACAAAATATTTATGAATGCGCCATATATCTATGAAAATCAGAGATGACAGTACAGTTCAACTGGGACTGGTCGAAGGCGTTCGAGACTGTTGCGAGTGTACCTTGTGCAGCAACGTTCTGACAGTACAGCAACGCATTAAACCATGTAGCTTTGGTGGTAACTAAGCAAAGACTCTTGCTGGAATTTGAAATCGAATATATCCATTCAGTTGTGCAAGACGCTGAAACCATGTCATGTTTGCAATGCCACATAAAGAACTAAAGTTATCATCATGTCAAATTCAGTGCTTTTATAAATCAGTCGATCAGAAATGTTACTTCTACTTGCTCACCATGAATTTTTGCTTGCTGCTGCACAGCTCGAAAACGACTTGAATCCAATGGCAAAGTCTTTTGAAGCACAAATGAGGACACTGGGGTAACGCCTTTTCCATCGTATGTGCAATGTTTGGCAATACCTACGACACTTACGTACCAACTTGGAGTAATCGCATACAGGCATAAATAGTTTGGTGTCTCCAAAATATGTTGTGTATTCCAGTCGGAACTTGGTTGAAGCTTGTCAACAATAATTGCAAACTCAGAATTGTTATACATTGAATCACTGGAGAGCTGAATATGGTAAATGGCAGTTACCATGCTATGATCAGTTTAATTACGAGAGCATATTACGAGAAAAATTATTGTTCATTTTTTGTGTTAACCGATACGTAATGGGCAAATAAATTAAAACATTGTAACTATATCCGACAGTCATTAAATTCAGTGAATGAAAATTGTAGTTTATTGAAATTTTAGCTCAATGTAGTACTCTTCCAGTAAATGAGTATTAATGAGTTATTGAGTAAATGACAGAAAAGAAGTAATTCAAATAGGAAAAAGGCGGGGCAACTGACTGTTCATGACTGAATTTGAAAATTTACGAAGAACGTGTAGCTCATATTTGTTGTCAAATTATCTGTAGCAAAACATAAGACGAATGCTGCATAGGTTTTTAAAATTCGATTGTTCGGTTATAAGCTAATTCGATAAATATTTTGTTACTCTCTACCTTTACAGAAGCTTTCTGACTACTATTCGATTTTCAAATGTTTGTAAGTTCGCACAACGCTCATATCTTTAAAATAGAGAAAAGATTTTTTCGGATCATTAATTATCCTCATTCACTTTAGATTTTGCTCAAACTAGTCCACAACTTCAACACAAAAAAGTATGAGTAATAAACAATTAATTGACTAACAAATGCTCCAATAAACGAAGCAATGGCCGATGTATTACTGGAATAGTAGTTGATGGCGTAATTGACCACATTCTGAAGATTCTGATCTGGGCACACTAATGGATCTGAAATTAATTGTTGCATCAGTTTTATGCAGCGCAAATTCTGGTCATCACATCAGAGAGATCGAAATTTATTCTGTAATCTTTAAAGGCAGAAATGTGACCAAAATTGAAGAACTGGGGGAAGTGCACCGCTAAGTTGAAATAGACCAATGCGCTTGAACCATATGTTTAACTCAAAAACACCAAGGCTGGCAGTGCCCCACGCCCTTAGACACCCCTCTACACATATGGATAAGCATATCAGATCAATATCGTTGGCCAATTGAACAGGGGATGAAAGGCTGCTCGGAATAACCGCCCATACTCGTACAAGCGCTCTGATAACGCTTTTCTTAAAACACCCGTCTTACGTAAAGGCCATTACTGTATTACACAATATTAAGTCAAGAGCTAAAAATCGAATTACTGGGTGCTATTGGGATGGGAATGCTGGTTGTTATCTGACTTTGCGGCAAGCTGCAAGTATCGCTGACAACAGTAATCGTCCACTGTTCGGTAAAGAGGAGACAAAGTCGCTTTGAATTTATATGCGGTAAAGAAGTTACTGAGACATCATTTATGATCACTTGAACCATATAGTTACTACACAGTCCGGGTGCCCGATACTTTGCATCCATCTGAAAGTGAATAGTGAGAGCGATAATACGAGCTCAGCTGGGCATAAAATGAATGTCTGATAATAGATAGGGCAGAGGTGAACCTGCGAGGTACGAAACGTGCGCACCCCCTGTCCCCCATCTTGTACGAGTGTTGAACTGAGTACTTGACATGCTCTTAAAAGTAAGACTTAGTCATAGATTTTTACTTCAAGTTCACTGAAAATTTTCTTCGTATAAGGAAATATTTTTCGATCGAGAATAGTGCAATTTCAAAATCGAATTTTGCGCTTATGTTAAATCTGGTTCCGAAAACACGTCTTTTTATTGTCAAGGAATCAAAATATATACTGAAGTGCAGGGTTACGTTCGAAGACGCGCGTTTTATCAGTTTTATACCAAATTAAATGATAAAAGTTTTAGTGATTCTGAGTAACTTGTCACACATTAAAAACAACATTTACACGAGCGCACAAAAAATTCAAGGAATACTCACGTAGGCGGAAAGTTTCTTAGCAATTGTTTTGGCATCCGAAGATTGAATTATCACGTTTTTAATTGTATTCAGTAAGTCAGGATCTTGACAAATAGTATCTGCAATTTAGTTAAATAAAGTTGATTGAAGGTTGAATATTTTAAAGACATTCAGTTCTTAACATCGCAAGTATGCCGCAGTAGCGAAAACATTAAAATGACATTCTAATACAGCCATTTCGTAATATTAACGTTGACTAAATGCAATACTGGAAATGTGAAGTTTCTATTCTGCTCTCAAAATCGAGTTAATTGAAATTCAAGGAACGATTCATGGTTCTTGCACCAGAAAAATATTCATTGTCAGTTTAATAAAGTATACATGGAATTTCAATAAACTAGTTTTTTTAGAGTACATTGACAAGATAAAAACAATTAATGGTCGATTGTTAGAACACCGCTTGGTGCTGTAAAGCATTTATCCTGCAAATAATATTATATGATGGATGCAAAATTTTGAAGCAACCACTTTCCAGTTGTCCTAAATTTACAAGAAAATTGAATGAAAACCGCACGCAACACTTTATTTTGGGTCTTTCATGTTGCTCTACTGGATGAAACATGCATGAGTAGGAAAAACTGAAATTTAATGAACCATTGTTTAATATTTATCAGGGTAAAAATTTTGAAATATTTTTGAAGCCAGTCAGCAACAATGATTGAATTGTTGTATTACATTTTCTTTGCTTTTTTATATCTACTTATTGTCTGATGCGAGTTCATAAGCTTTAGCTTACCATAAAGTTTTGCTTGCGGCTGTACTGCTCCAGAATGACTTGAATTTAATGGTAATCGTTTTTCAAACATAAACGAGGACAGTGGGGTAATGCCATTTGCATCATTTGCGCAACGACTGGTAAAGCCTACGACACTTATGTACCAAGTTGTTGGATATTTAATAAACAGGCATAGATAGTTTGGCGCTGTCAAAATATGCTCAGTAGCCCAATCAGAACTGGGTTGAATCTTGTCAACAATAACTGTATATTCAGAGTTCTGATATAGTGAATTCGTTGAGAGCTGAAAATGACAGATGGCGGTTACCATGCTATGATCAATTTATTTATGAGAGCATACTGCAAGGAAAAATGATTTTTATTTTTTATTTTTATCGGAATATATTAAGGAAAGAATGAAAATTAGGTATTTTAATTTCATGCATCTGCATCAAAACTGAGGAATGAAAATTTGACTAAGAGAAGCTAAAGAATAGTATAGTTCTCTTTCGGTAAATGACCTTAAGAAATACAGATGGGAAAGAGGTAGGGAAACTGACTGTTTATGAAACATTTTGAAAATTTTCAGCGTGTAACTTATATTTTTGTTATCCACTCTATACTAAAACATAAGATTAATACTGCACAAGTTCTTAAAATTCGATTATTTCGTTTTACGCAAGTTTTATAATTATCCTGTTGCTCTTTACTTTTACAGAGAGCTGCCTCATTACTATCCAGTTTTCAAACGACTGTTAGTTTCCACAGGTATCTTAACTATCAAATGAACGAACAAATTTTTCTGACATTTTTCCTTCTGTCAAAATTTCTCCCCATTCATTTCACGTTTCGCTCATATTCGTTCTAAAACTTCAATAGGTGAAGGTGTGAGTGATAAACAATTAATTAACTTACAAACGCTCCAATTTGCCAGGCAATAGCTGTCAAATTAACGGAAAAGTTGTTGATGGCAGAAATGATCATATTTTGTAGGTTCTGATCTGGGCACAGTGAATCTAAAAAATTAATTGCTGCATCATATTCATACAACTCAAATATTTTTCAGCGCATCAGGAAGACCTTAATTTGTCCTGTAGTCCTCAAAGGCAGAAGTATGGCTAAAATCGAAGAACTGGAGGAAGCAATCTACCTACATGGAGTAGGGCAGTGTGCTAGAAACATATTTTTAGTTTAAAATACCGATGTTGACCATATCCCTTACTCACACGAATAAGTAAACAAATCAATATTATTGGCTAATTGATAAAAGATGAAAGATTGATTCGAATAACAGCCGCCCCTCGTACAAACGCCCTGATAATGCTTTTCTTGAAACATACGTTCTACATTAAGGCCATTACTATTTATTACATAATATTATATCAAAAGCTCAAAATCAAACTGATAGATGCTGTTGTTGTTTCTACATCTAGTGATCTTGGAGTGGTTGGTGCTGTTGTTGTCGAGGTCGTGGAGGACGATGCTAGTGCTATCTGATGATATGGCGGCAAACTGCAAGAATCGCTGACAACAGTAATCGTCCATTGGTCGGTGAAGAGGAGACAAAATCTTTTTGGATTTATAGATTTTAAAGAATATGGTTGTACTTCATTTTTGATCACTTGAACCATGTAATTATTACACAGTCCTGGTGTTCGGTAATTGGTAATCATCTGAAAGTGAACAGTGTGAGCAATAATACGAGCTCAACTGGGTAAAAATGAATGTATGATTATGGGGGCAGAGGTGAGCGTGCTAGGTATAATAGGTTCGCACCCCCTGTCCCTCATTTTTTACGACTGCTATCTCAGCAAAGCACTCGGCAAGCTCTTGAAGTACGATTTTAGTAAGAGATTTCCACTTGAAGATCACTCAAAGTTTTCCTAGTTAAAGGAAATATTAGTCGATCGGAATTAGTGCAATGTCAAAATTGATTTTTGTATATATGATTAATCTAATTGCGAGTATACATCTCTTTTATTGTCAGGAGATCAGCATATGTATGATAGCGCAGGGATCCGTTCGAAGGCGCATATTATCAATCTTAAACCAAACTATATGCTAAAGTTTTAGGCGTTATGAATTACCGTCTCTCAAATTTAAAACAAAATTTTATACAGGTGCACAAAAAACTCCCACAAAAATATTTATAGGGATACTCACATAGTCGGATAGATATTGAGCGACTGTTGCGGGATCCGAATATTGAATTATCGTATTTTGAACAGTATTTAGTAAATCAGGATCTTGACAAATACTCTCTGCAATTTAATCAAATAAAGTTGAGTGAAGGATGAATATTCTAAGGACATTATATTAGTTAATTTAAAAGTATCCCAGAGTTTCGATAGTATTACAGTGACATTTTAATACTCTTCTTTCAGATATGTACTCTCTAAATCGAGTTCATTGTTTTCGCACCAGAAAAATTATTCATTGTTTTAAGGAAATAATTCATTGAAAAATCAATAACTCCAACGTACGTTATTGATTTTCAATGAATCTCTTCATTGTTTTTTCAATGAATTATTTCATTAAAACAATGAATAATTTTTCTGGTGCGAAAACAATGAACTCGATTTAGAGAGTAAGCATTGATCCAGTGCAATAATGAAAACATACGATTTCAATTCTACTCTCTAAATAAACAAGTTGCAAAGGATGAAGCTCAAATATATAGTATCATTTTGCATAGCTATTTTTGCTTTACGGCAAGACTTCACAAAAAAACTCCAAAAAATATTTTATGAAGATCACTAAATCGATACTATAAACCTAGGACTACAACCGACCAAAACAAGTCTAAGTTTGACTCCGCCTCCTTACAAATTAATTTTTAAATCTCGTTTTTTCTGGGCTACCCTGTACCTGTCGGGGCCACGGTTCCTTTTGCGTTGTCAGCAATAGATTTCCCAGCTATGATGATCCCCCCGATAATTACTCCGTCCACTGCCACTCCAGTGATGCCACCAGCAACAAAAGCGACTATTAGTGTTCCAAGCTTAACGCCGCCACTGGTAGCCGCCGTTCCACCAGTCGTAGTAACCGCAGGAGAACTAAAAATATGGCTGGTCGCACTAGTATAGACTGGCTACAAGTGATGATTAGCTAGTTTTAAGGGACATATAAGCAAGCAATAATTTTGAAAGAAAGAGAGATTTATGGTTTCAGGAGGCCAAAGATGAGAGTGTCACCAAAGGATTGTCCTCGGCTCAAACGCTCAAGCTACTGTCATCGCTTCTTTAGGCGCTCATACAGTAAAAGGGATCTGTGGATAATCAGATGCAAACTTATACGAGAGGCTAGTTGGCAAGAAAAAATGCAAAATATCTCTTCGCGTCAATGTAAAATGTCTTCCACAGCACGCGTAGGTAATTAGCATGTAATTATATCCCTTCGAAAATTGTTTTCACCGCACAAACGTTTGCCGCAGTAATAGGTATGCCTCATTTATTTATGTTTCTTTACAGATGAAGCAATTTGACATTATTTTTATCAAACGCAGTCTTCAATTTACCTAATTCCGTTAACTGGTAAACTCGTAGATATTTTTCAAACCAGAAAAGATTCAGTGGACATTTTGAATTTAGCTGTCAAAATCAGTGCAACTGATATACATCGGTAGCCCATTTCAGCCGTTGGAAGATCATGCATCACCCAAGAATCTCATCAGAAAGTTAATTTCGATTAATTATCTAGAGATGTCCATTTTTAAACTACTCAAAATTAAAGGAAACTATATACAGATTCCTATAATTTAAAATTGAACCATTCTCTCAGTCTTAGCGACAGTTTACGTCGCTGTAAAATAAATACAGTTCAGTCATTTTTAATAAGGCACTTACCCAGCTTGACTGGCGCACTTACATCCCTTTATACACCACATGGGCTGAAATAATTCGTCTTCGATGAAAAATTTTAATTTTACGAAAACGTTGTCGAGAAAGTCTTCCACCATCACTCATAATAACTACACGTGTTTTTTTCGATTTGCCATTTCAATTTTCCGAATATTCCAAAAGTGGAAGATCAGAAGTTAGAATTGCCATGGAGGAATTAAAAATTTTGATTGATAATCACACTATACAAAAAAATTCCGAAAATGAAGGGGAGCCCCTCTCTTTGCAACACTCTCTCTCACATATCCATGCTTTACTCTCAGTGACAGTTTAATAAATTCTATAGTACAGTCGAAGAATAGTTAACATCTTTTCAATTATTCTTGACACTGTCATGCTATTATTGAGCTGCTCATTTTAAAAATCGTACTCACCAGGCATACTATAAGCGCCGGCACAATCCATATTGGCACTGTGATATAGCAAAACACCTTCAATCCCAGTCGCAAAGCAGGATCAGTGGGGCAACAACTGGGTGAAGCACAGAAAGGCAGCGATCCGCAGCAATTCATTGTTTGAGCAACCATTGTTAATGTGCATCACAGATGACAGTACTGTTGGGTGATGATGAGTTTTGGAATACAGATCAAGACAACCGATCGCATGTATGAGCGCTAATAAAATGTACATTTACAGGCTTGTTTAAGTACCTTATCACGCACGCTACCTCTTATTGACATGGAAGATTGTAACGAAGACTAAACAGTCGTAAAACTGACGCTCCATACAGAAAAACCGCGTGTTATTACGAACATTAATCAGTTGAGCGCATAAACGCTCACCTTCGCTCCTGTCAGCTTAGAGCGGGAGCGCACTGCCTCGCTTCTGTATACTCTTCTTCGCCATTGAAGTATAATTCTGTGCGCAAACATTGAAACTTGCGACACGCTGAATATTATGAAAACGATCCATAACTTAAGAGATCAGCCATCATAATACACCTTCATCAACGAAAAAATCATTTAAAGTACTGAACTCATTCACTGGCAGGTTGGTTAACCGCGCACGTTGAAATGGGGCGTTAACAAATCAGAAAAATATGAACCAATTCGAAAGAATTCTGCATCTCAAAACTGCATAGAAAATTTTGCATATTTTTCAATGATTCAATCAGAAATTATTCTCCTGCTGATACTAGGATTGATTGGTAGAGTTATTTGTATCTCTATTTATAATTGGAGTTCAAAACAATCTAAGCAAGCTTAAACATTTGTGTATCAAGCAAATTAGAGCTCCGAGATATTCAAGGGCGCCAAACCGAACGCATATCTTAGCCCTTACTACTAGACCCTGGTTTGCAGATCAATTCGCGCAAAAGCCACAATCAGTTAAAATGCTAAAATCACAAATTAATGGAAAATATGCATAATGCAAACTGTCTCAAAAATGTAAGCAACAGTAAGATTATTTGATTCTGAGAACACAAAAGCGCAAACGCATGCGACGTGCAAACAAGAATCACTAGCATACTAGAGACAATCTTTGAGCGATACGAAAATAGCGATTGGGAATGACCACACTTGCGATCAGCTGATTTCGCATAACACAGTAACTCCGAAAAGTCGACAGTCTGCTACAGCAAAGAGAGCTAGTTAATTTTGATCGTATGAAGAAAAGTAAATAGACTTTCAAGAGCGGAACCAGTCTCTGTGGATTTGGTCATAACTGAGCTGAAGCCGATGATGACAAACAAATTCCCACTTGGCACTTCCCTGATCATATTCGGCGCGCCTCTACACATGCGATCTCCTCGAGTTCTCGCCTGAACTTACTCTCGTCACTTCTCAACAAGAATCCTTCATGAATGGAAGTGAAATATCGATAACTCAGTCGGGTCGAAGGTAAATGCGAAGAGGCACAGAAATCATCGAAAAAAAGTGCTGAAACGATCTATAGAGACGAGATGTCAGTCAAAAGATTTAAACTTATCAACTGAAATCTCGTTACTCTAGATTGTTTCAGCTATCAGCCGAGCGCGGCAGCGCTTGGCCTCGTTCCTATTTACTTTTGTATGCGCGCGGATTTTTGTACTGGGTGCAAAAGTCGACTCTTGGGGAAGCGCTCGACGGAATTCGACGATCTATAGGTCTATTCGTATATTTTTGTACCTTCCTCGCATTTACTTCTTGCAGTTCGAAGCGTCGCCCCTGCAAGCAACTGCCATCAGCTCTATGAGCAAATTAGAACAATGCTAGGTGCTGATATTTCATTCCCTTACTAAAAAACAGTTGAGGAATGTAAACAGGTACGAGCCAGTTTTTTAAAGGGATTCTTTGAATTTTTAGGCAATTTGATAAATGAAAGAATGTACCGCCAATTATAATATGGCACGCGGTTAAGAGATTGCCGCATTCGATTACCCGGTCTTCGAACGGTAACTTGGTACCGTAATCTAGTTCGCAATTCTGTCGAATATTTCAAATCTGAACCAAAAAACGGCTTCGTAAAATTAACTTTCTCGTTCTTTCCTCCCTAAAGCTTGAGCAATATTTGCTTGCGAACTCAGGAGAGTTTCTTTTTGTTAGTCGATCAGCAGACGAAGCTTAGCGAGAAGAATTTGTTGTTGCGTCTTAATCTCGCTTTAGAAAGATGAAATAAATGGGAAAGAATAATAATAGCCTATTGCAGCGTGCGATGACCAAAAAAGGACCGTCAAATCCGTTGGCAATGTCTCTGAGACAGCGAAAATCGTCGCCGTCGACGAAAATCGATACCACAAAGAAGCGGACGAAAAAAGATACACCAGATAAAGACGAAAAAGATCCCCCATTCCAGAAGCCCCATCCTCGACTCAGACGCATCTTGCCTCCCACAGGATTGATCGATTTGGATGGTTGTTTGTTTTATCATCGAACAACCAACTCGATGACCGGAATTTTCTGGGAGCGACTTCTTCAGTGCGGTAAGAAGACGATGATAATTTGTTTCGTTGGCGCTTTGATTTAGTTTACGACATTTGATCTTTAATAATTTGTATGCTACGAAGCGATGATTCTCATTTTACTACTTTCCCAGAAAAGGCTTAATTATTCTTGAAGGCAAACTTCTGGAAAGTGATCGAGAAATATTTTACGTCGACTTCTCCCGATTTATGATATTAGAACAAATTAAACTTCGCCGCGAATCTTTGCGCAAACTTCTAAAACTGTCATTTTCCAATTGCACATTACGATTCTCAAGCTTCAGGCGTGCATATCACGATGGGACAATTCTCGGCAAAGGAGGACAGACGTTTGAGGAAGAACTGGCGACGATTCGCACGAGAGCACCAAATTCCTCACGAGGACGCTTATCGCTACATCGGCATTCAGAACAGCCTTGTTCCGGCAGAAGAACGGAATATGATCAGGCGGTTCAGAGATGAGACGCTCTTCTGGCCTCGGATGTGTAAGTCGTTCTTGGACAACAATTAAAACGCGTCCTATGTTTTCGTAGTCTTCAAACGCGCCCTGTTTGATGTTTTCAGCATGCTAAGGTCAAACATAGGGCGCGTTTGAAGACTACGAAAACATAGGGCGCGGTTTTAGTTTATTCCATCGTTCTTATACTCTTTTTAGAACTTTAATTTATTCGGCGTTGATAATGGCCGTCTTACAGGCCACAAACCATTTATCAATGCGCTAAAGCATAAAAATTATATCAATGATGTCATTCTATCAGAAATCTGCGGCTGTTGTGATTGAGTGCTTTTCCGCGACTTTGCTCTGGGAAAGCACACACGCCGCATAGGTGTAAGGGTGCGAATATGCCTTTGACTAGAATGACACTGATTCACTCTGCCTTATGCTGAATTATAGTGCACTTACGCAAAGTTGCTTTAGCCAGAGGCGTGCGTGCCCTTAAGAGGAGTGATTTCTATTTCCACTAAGCGGAAAATGCGAACAAATATATTTTATCAACAAGAAAGCTACAGTGAAACCCGGATTTGTGCGCAGATTTTGGAAGTTTTTCTATGCCCCGAAATTTTTTCGCCCTATGTTTTGTACATGATCCCAACCCGAATAAGTGTACTTATCCGGGGTTCACTGTATTATTAATCCTTGATAACTGCGCGTACTACACCACGCTGCTGCACGAAGTCCAACTCAAATCAAAGAAATGCAATTTTTTGCAGGCAGAAAGTTGGATGATAGAACAGCGAAGCAGATCCATCATCGGCTGGCGACACTATTCCATCCAGCAAAAATGGAACGTGGTGAAGCGAAGAAATGGACGGAGGAGGAGGATGAACAGCTCGCCTACCTTTACAGCATCCACGGGCCCAGTTGGGTGCGCATCGGCAGTATCCTCGGTCGTCCTGAGAAACATTGCGAAATCCGATACCGCGATCATCATTCCCACTTCCCTCAGACCGGTACCTTCACCTTGGAAGAACGTCGCAAATTCATCGGTGAGTGCAGAATCATTTGTCGTAATTCGTTACTTTTGCATTCAAATTCTGCCATATGTCGTTTTAAGATAATGGTGCAGTTAATTTCAATGATAGCATTGCTTAGCGATAATGGCTATTGTCATGGAGTATGGCTTGACAAATGAGGAGACAGGAGATTTATTGGAGAAGGATATTCACATGTAATAAGAGACAATTATGATAGATCATCTCGGCTTCTTAATACTATAGGAGTACACTTATGTAGGGGCTCGTACGTAGCATTCTAAAAGGCATATGGTGATGTGGATTACTCTTGATTCCGGATCATTCTAGAACTTCTATCACTAAAGCATCGTGAAGTGCGCGTTGCGCCAACTACTAAACAAGCGCCTAACACCAGTAGGCCGACATTTATCATCACAAATGTAAAATATAGGAAAACCTAAGCAACGAGTGGCTGCGCACGTCGTTATTTTTCTATTTTTTGCGTGGCAATGGTAAATTTACCTACTGGTGTTAGTCACTTTAACTACTAATCGGTTAATAAATGAGCTAAGAATAAAATGGCATCATTTTAGACGTGATGACAGCCGCGCTGGGGGAGAAGACACTTCTCAGCGCTGCAAAGCGAACGGACTACGCGACGACAGTCGACTGGAATTCCGTTTCCGAGCAGATGGGACGCCGACCGCTCTCCTGCGTTCGTCGTTGGTGCGTTGCATGCCGTTCTTATACCTTTTATATCAATTAACTAAAGTGTAGACATTTAATCTCGTCACGAAAAGGTTCATGCGGGAAATTTTACTTTTGCGCGATGAATGCTCCAGCTGCTAAACATTTATAGCGTTTTTATGTCTTTAAACGGCGCGCAACGTTTACTAGAATCATATTTAACTCTTACGGCTAATTTCCTTCACAATAAAACAAGAGAGATGCAGCTGTTGTGTTTACGGTACGAATTACAGAGAACATTTTTCATTGAATAAGGGCAAAATAGTCTTTCCTGAGACTTTCCTTGACGTACTGCGTGCTAAAGATAGACTAAATTTGGCGTTTTACGGTATCCGGTCTCGACACTCCTTACTGATCAAAATATTTTTCCTATACCTACAGTCATTTCTTGCAGGGGCACTGAGCGCAAGCTGTTCTTCATGCAGCTCGAGCGCGAGATGGCTATCTGCTCTTCTGACATCACCGCCGAAGAGGTTGCCCAAGAACTGCCCCTCGTCGAAAAAAGAATGCATATATCCCCGACAGACACTCTGGAAGTGATCATAAAGTTGGTTAATTTTCTGCTGTTACTATCAAGTTAACCGGAGTTTTTTCGTTTTTTGTAAACGAAAAGAAATACTACTGTACAACAATCACGAAACATCAATCAAGGTCAAAATCGCCATCTTTTGTGAATAACAGCTTGCGATGTTGATTATAACCTTGAGTAGTTGATTTCGTAGTTACTGTAGAGTAATACTCCTTTTTGTTGATAGAAAACGAAACAAATCCAGCATACCTGATATAATTATCTTCTATGGTTAATGAATGATCGACTCAATTTAATTCCTCTGCCGACTTAAGAATACGGTAATTAGCAAGCTGCGAGCATTCGCAACACGGACTAATTTCAGAGTGCGACAGCAGAATCCAGAGAAGCACCAGGACATTGACTTCGAGCGAGTGGCGGCGGACTGCGCCCACTTGGGCAAAGGTCTGGACTCGGTACAGTACTGTCGTCGCGTCTACCATCGCTTTATCAACATCTCGCCTCGTCTGCCGTCGAGAGAGACTAATCTGAGTGGTCAGTTATTTTGTTTGGTCTGCTTTTATACCGCGCCCTTCTCCCCATCGCAATAGATGACGGAGCAATATCAGCGTCTTTCATCGCTATTTGGAATGTTCTTTAGACCCCGAACATGATCCTCTACCAATAGCCCTTGCTTGCGTCCTACCCCTATTTTACGAGCGCGTTTGCAGAGTAACGAATGTTTGTGGCGTGCTTTGCGCATATTGCTCTTTTCACCAAATGCGCGAATACAAAATTTCGTCGCACTTTGCGATTAGAATATCTCTTTTGGCGTTGATTGTTCGAAATAGCGTTCACACTGCCGCATATGTGAGATGACGTCATTTGATTCTTTTTCATCTACTTTTTAGTCAATCTCTGTGATGTAGACTGTAAATGCCTTTGCTTAAATAACCTTCTTCAGAGTATCTCGATGAAATCATACGCGCTAAATCGGTGCCCAAAACGCGGACGAACGAATCTCAAAAAACCAAGGATAGCAAACGCAAGCAGGCTGTCAAGGGAGACGATGACGCAGAAGAAACCAACGAGGATGAGCCGACGACAGACGATCCGCCAGCGAGCAAGAAGAAACGCCAGAAATGATCATCTCTTTCAGTGTATCTGACCACTCGGTGTTGACGAAAATATATGTGGTGCTTATTCAATAGTCCACACCGAAACGAGACCTGCGTGCAAGTTGTTATACGTGGGACGGAAAAATCAATAATTTGTGCTACCCGCGTAAAGTTGCCGTAGTTTTTTCGTGCGGACCGTGCAAATTATCGATTTTTCGTCATACATTCTATAGTTAGCGCTCGGGTCTTTTTTCGGCGTGGACGGATGTACTATTGTTGCTGTAGTCAAAATTTGTCGATCAGTAACAAGAAATCTCGCCAGACAACATGGTTGGCAAAAATCGCTTTTCGATGCTTGAACATCTTTTTACATGCGTAAATTGTTACATGAAAGCGCTGTCGACCTTCGAAGCAGTTATTCAGTCTATGATTCCTTGTTACTGACCGGAAAGTTTTGACTGATTCGCGCTCAGGCCGTGTTTCGATGTGAGCGAGTGTACTATTTTTGCTACTTTGCCGGCGAAAATGATCGTTTCATTTCAAAAATTTATTTCCGATCTGACGTAGACGGTTGTTTTCGATACGCACCGAATCGAGTTTGAAACTTTTCAAACTGCACATTGTCCATGGCGGCTGTGAAGAAGAGAAAGCGACCGCAAGGGGACGGCTCGGGATCGGAGAGCAGCGCCACCTCGCGGTAGAAATAACCAACAGCGGCCGAGTCTATTGGCAGTTTGAATTTGCGCACTTCACAGCCAATCAGCTTGAATATGCGCTGCTCGATGAGCGAGCAGAGTTCCGGCAGACCGCGCCCGGTGGTGCATGACGTCACCACGGCGTTTGGGTCCGCCAGCGTGTCCTCTTCCACCTCCGCTCTCCGCTCATCGCTGATGCGGTCGAATTTGTTCCGCGCCTCCACCATGTTGTCGATCAAGGCAGAAGGCAGCCGTAGGCCGTCAAGTGTTTCTAGCACTTGGTCCCTCTGCGCTACCGTGTTCGGATGAGAGATATCGCGGATGTGCACGAGCAAATGCTGCAAGGAAATGGTTATTGAACGTTAAACGTAATGGACTGGTTTCATATCGAGTGCGTTAGTATAATCCTACTTAATGCAATTGTAGTGATTACTCATAAAGTACGGTTGTAGTTCAAATACGCGAGATGAAATCGACCCATTATTATAATGAGAAAGCATTGTGCTCTGCCAACTACGATGCCTGGCGAGATTTCTGCTTACTGATCGAAAAATGTTGACTATATTTATGCAGAACAATATCGCTTTCGTTCTGCGTGAAACCAATAAGCCAATAAAACTTAATAAATCGCTTCTCACCGCATGTCGGACGTCATCGAGCGTGGCGGTAAAAGAGGCAATGAGGGAGTGAGGGAGGTCGGAAATGAAGCCGATAGTGTCGGCGAAGTAGACGGGCATCTGACTTGGCAGCTTGCCAGAGTACACAGTCGTGTCCAGAGTGGCGAACAGTCGATCTTCTGGTCGCAGACGCTCGTCGCCCGTCAAACATCGGATCAGCGATGTCTTGCCCGCATTTGTGTAGCCGATCACCTGACATTAATGTGTAAACGCATATTTCAATGGGCGGGTTTCATATCGCGTACTTTAGCTAAATTCGAACTTAAGGCCTATCCTTTATCATTGAATTAAGTACGACTTTAGCTATTGCACGCGATATAAAACCGGCCTAATGTTCCAATAACGCAAAAAAATACATACTGCGATAGTGGGCTTCTTGGATTGTTGGAATCCGCGGGGATTTAGCCGCTCATCACGCTTGGCTTGGCGATCGGCCAACACGGACGACAATTTCTTTTGCAACCGATGTTCGTGCATTTTCAACACTTCCAGCCGCTTTGTCTGTCCCGCCTGGTTGAATACCGGCAAAGATTCAGTCAGACCTACTCCAGGCGTCCCATACGGAGAGCTCGACTCCGGCGG
>NIUQ01002577.1:0-21616 GCA_002796945.1 Plectus sambesii
AGAGCGCGGTGGTTGTAATAAACCCAAAATTATCAAAATCCGTTCAGTTTGCGCAAAGTTATTCGAAAAAAATCTCTAGCATTTGGTCGAACATCGTGTGTAATGACCAAATTCATCGTTAAGAGCACAAAATTCATCGTAACGATTGCTTTGTCACTTAATTAACTCGAAACAACGTTAAATGAGAAAAAATAGCTCAGAATTAGTAAATTAGATTATTTATTAATTAACTCTTCAACAAAATTCACTTTTTCAACTAATTTGAGAGTAATAATTGCATTAATCTTAAGTGTCAATTCAAAAAATGCGTTCGCGCCGATGGATTGCTGCAGTTAATAGGTCGGGTATCACCCGAGCGTTCGAGAAACTCGGGCATTTTCGCCGGGCGATACCCGGCTCGGGAGCCTTCCCGGCCGCTACCCTAGGGTAAGCCGTACCCGGAGTTTCGAGAAACCGGCCCCTGGTTGCCTTTACTGTCCAACTTGACGCCATGCCTTCTTCCTATGGGGATTTCTCTAGTCAAAAGTCTACACAACCAAGCCAAGGAACATTTCCAAAAAGAAGGATTATATTTGAAATGCATTTGACCTAATGACCAATGAACTGTGATAAAAGACGGTGTAAGAAAACGGTAATAGTCTGTAAAACATCCAAAAAAGTGATGGCTCTCCTATAGAGCAGTAAAATTCATGACTGGCTGAGTGAAAATGAATGAAACTTGGCCAATGAAAATTTCGCCTAGGTGGAAAAGGTCAAGGGGGAAATGGTCGAGGTGAAAAAGTTGAGGTAGAAAAGGTCAAGGGGACAAAGCGTTGAGGATGTATCTCAAAGAAATTAGAAATAGAGTGAATATTTATATTGTGGTGAATAATATCGATACTTCGCAATGTAACAAAGATAAAGCAGAGCTATGACGCCTGTTAGTACCTTGCATTTGCCATATGCTGCGCTGCATTAGAAGTTTTTGCCACGTCGAGGTCAAATAAGCATAATCAAGTAAGCGCGGCAACCGGAAATATGACGACATATTCAAAAATCAAATGAAGCGCGGAACTAATGCGCGCCAAACCGCAGAGTGACCGCTATATAAGTGGTCAATTGGGAGCAAAAGTATCATCGCCTTTGCTTCCATTGCCTTCTGATCTACGCATTTGCCTTTGCATCGTCTCTTGCCCAGTCATCATCCCTTTGGATTCGTTCTGTTCTTCGTGTTCCACCTTTTCTCCATTTCCTCTGTTCGTCGTTCGTTGTGTTTGCTTTTTCGCCTTGTTTCCCCTCTTCCTTTCGTCTTTCGTCATGTTTTGCCTTTTCGTTTTTTTCTCACATCTTCCATTCGTCGTTTATCGCCTCTTGACTTGTCATCCGACTACCTTCCACAATTTCACTGATCGTAAGGAAACTTCAATATTTCTTTAGTCGTTTTCCTGTCTAATGTGAGTATTACATGCAGGAAATGGAAGATTGCGTTGAATTCGTTGAGAATCATACAAACAAGGGAAAGGCAGTGGCAATCTACAAAGGCTACGCGTACCTCAAAGACGTGAATCTGAGCGAGGGCAAAGAGCGCTACAAGTGCATTCACCAGTCTTGCAATGGCTATATTTGGATCCTGAATGGTTGGGCTTTGACAATGAAGAGCGGCTCTAAGCTCGGTCGGGAGCATAATCATGAAGTGGAGCCAGAGAAGATCGAGGCGCGCAAGAGGCTTCAGGCCTTCAAGACAGTCGTCAAAGAGCAGCCTAACATAAAGATCGGCAATCTTGTCTCAAGCACCAGAGATTTTGAGGCCATTGTGACCAACGCGATGCCTACTATTGACAACATGAAGCGCATGGGCCGAGATTTGAAGTGAAAGGTATGTGGTTGATAAAGAATTGCACTCAGGAATAACCTTTTAATAGTCCTTTTCTAGAAGTATGGGACAGTCGTTCATGTCAACGCCCTCGAGGACATCGATATGACGCTTGACAGAAGCAGAATCACGATTCGAGGCCCCGCTGGAGACCTAGTCGTCAACTTTTTCCTGTACGATTCTGGGGCGGACGACGAACACTGGATGCTGATGTTTGGAACTACTAACTCCATCGCATCATTGGGCCGATCCCCTACCATCCACGCCGACGGCACGTTCAGGATAACTCCTGAGTTGTTTAAACAGGTCTATGTATTGCACTACAAAGAGCATGGACGGCTCTATCCAGGCGTGTTTGTACTTCTCCCTGGCAAAACCAAGATCCTCTACGAAAGGATGCTTAACATCCTTAAGAGTTTCGTCCGCTACAAAATGACCAAAGTCATGATGGATTTTGAATTTCAAGTAATTTCTTAAATGATAAAGTTCATGTTTAAAACAGTTTTCTTTTAGACAATGCAATCGTTTGGCGATGTCTTCTGCGTTCCGGTGGAGGGGTGCTATTTTCATTTTGCGCAAGCAATTATGAGAAATGCCGAACGATTTGATATCTTCAAGAAGATAGCCTGCTCCCCTCTTCGAAAGCATCACTACGTCATGGTTTGGGTCCTAGCGTTTCACCCTCTGGGCAATATTCCATCCAGCTTTGACGCCCTGACCAGCGCTATACAGCAACGCAACTATCTGGTAGACTTTGGCAACCTCCTGCCCTACATGGAGGAGACGTGGGTGGCGCCCATGTGCCCCCCTGATCGGCCAGCCCTCAGGAAGTTTCCCCCTACGCTGTGGAGTGTTCACATGTGAATGCTCACTGGTCAGGATCATACAAACAATAGAGTTGAAGGTAACTAATTTGCAATAACTCTCTCAGATTTATACATGTTTAGTTTTAGGTTGGCACATGAAAATAAACACCTTCATGGAGCACAGCCATCTAGCTTTCTATGTCTTAATGAACTCAAAAATTCTTCTGGCCAGAGGAGGACTGATGGCGCAAGGATCACAGGAGCGTGATTGAGCGCGAGACCCGCCGTCAGTTAGGGGAGGTCGTCCCAGTCCCTAATGACAACTACAGTCTATGCTTGGCGGCGCTCCAGGTGATCTGTCAGCAGTACCAGAATCACCGCTACATTACTAATCCTCAATTTACTGGAATAATCCGTTTTTTATCTGAAGTTGCTGATATCCTCCTTACCTATGAATAATTGTTCGTTTTGCTACTCGATATGACTAGTCTATATGTCTTTCGTGTATTTACTTGCATTCAATTCTGCTCTAACTACTTGAGAGATAAAATAAAGTGACTACCGATTCATATTGGATATCAACATCAACAACTTCGCAATAACAGAATAGAAAGACTTCTTTATCGCGAATAACAAGCTGCGATTTTCCTCTTCAATGAGAGCCTTGCTTTCGATTGCACTTCGCTAAATTTAACAGCTAAGCCAACAACAAAAAGCTAGCCTCGACCTTTTCTACCTTGACTTTTTCTACCATCGACGTTTTTCACCTCGACATTTTCTCCCCTTGACCTTTTCTATCCTCAACCTTTTCTCTCCTTGACCATTTCCCCCTCGACCTTTTCCACCCTAATCGAAAATTTATACAGTGGTTAACAAGATTATGGAAAGATATGGTGAAATTGAGCTCAAGCTAAATGAACTGGGTTCAATTCCCACTAATAGAAATTTATGTGTCATTTTTGGCCATCGTTTTTACTGTTTTCCTGCGAAACTCTTCTCTTAACTTTACTGCTACAACTGCATTCCCAGCAAAACGGTAAAAATGACACCACAAAAAGTTTAAACCAAAAGTTCCATTACTGGGAATCAAACCCATTTCATTCAGCGTGAGGAAAGCAAACTCTACCACTTCATCACAAGTGAATGGGAGAAAAGAACAATAATAACCTCAATAACTCACACTGACAATAAAAAGTAAGTAGTACCCCAAAATTTAAGGTCATTAATTTTTATCGTCAAAAATATTCCCCCAACGCGGGCAGTAATTGCAAAAAACAAGAATTTACATAAATCCGTTTGGTCTATACAAAGTTATTCAAATTTAAAAATCGGGAAATTATTTGGGACACCCTGTATATTTATAAAGGGAAACGGACAACTCGCGATACAACGATTCGCGACACAAAGATTTGCGACATGATATTTGCGACAGTTCGCGACACGATAATTCGCGACATATCTAGAGGTCAAATACGGGACGGGGCTATCTGACCGCGACGGACACTGGACTGCTGTGACGTTTCACCGCGTGGAGAGTTGACCGCGGGACACCTGACCGCGGGGTATATGACTGCATGACATTTGACCGCCATGACTAATTATTAATAACAAATGTGGTGTGATAATATACCGTAAATCCTCTAATAATCGCCCTGGGCGATTATTATTTCGTAAGGGGTCTGAGGGGGGCGATTATTATTTCAATCGATGTTTGAATGATGCGTTTTTTAATAGAAATAAAGAACAAGCACTTGTCGTGCTTAGGCTATATCGTCAAGTTTGAGTGTGAATTGCAGATAAGATAATTGCAGATTAACGTGAATCAAAATTTAATCTTTTCAACTCATATACGCGTTTACAAGATTAGTGACTAAATGAGCGGTTTTAGTGAATTAGTACAGTTCGATCAAATAATCGCTGTCACTGCCACTGTCGAAATTCTGGGTAGTGTCCCCTTCCCCTCCTTCTCTCTCTTCCTCTTCCTCTTCCTCAACGAAAACGATGTTGCCCTCTTCCATCTTTTTCATTTCTTCCATCAAAAGGGTTGTACCTTCTGGGCATGAGCCATCTTGCTTGAACACATGAATCAGATGATCCTCAGAACCATCAGTGGCGTTAGACACACCGCAACTCTTGAAAGAGTTCTTGATCAAGTTGGTGGGAAGGAGATTTCAGGCATCAACAACCCACTGTAGGTACGTCTCCATGGGTGGAGCGCGCAAGTTGCCTGCCTGCGTGTATGACATCTCTCCATTGAGCAGCCATTTACTGTAGAATTCCTCAATCTTTTGCTTGAACGGTTTGTTCCACGACACGTCAGGAGCTTGCACAAATTTCGTACAGCCGCCAGGGATAACGGCTATATCCACCTTCAATTTCTTCAGCTCGATTTTCATCTGTTCAGTGATATGACATCTGAAGGCGTCCCAGACGAGCAGACGATTGCCGAATGCGAAATTCCCAATGACTCTGTGCAGAAAATCGCTCGTTTGCTCTTGGTTCATCCAGACCAATCCGCACCAGCTGAGAAGCAGTTTTCCCTTGAACTTCTGCACAACTTCAGGAATCGCGCGTTTGCGGGGCAAGAGAACGAAGGGAAGGCACTTGGCTCCATTTTCCTTGGCGCATAGCGTCACTGTAGTATGCATCTTCTCATATCCAGTTGACTTAACTGCGACTTCTTTGGCGCCTTTGTGGGTCACGCAGGTACGACCAGCTGGGTCAATCCACACCACTGTTTCATCAGCAGCATACACCTGACCATATGGATACCGGCGTTCCAGTCGCTTTTTGCGAATGAACATGACAAAGTTGAACAGAGAATGAGCAAGCATGGCTGGTGGCTTTTGGCACTGGGTCGTGACATGTCGCAGAGTTAAGCCATTTCTTTCCATAAACCTCTCCAGCCAGCCTTTGCTAGCAACAAAAGCGCCCTCAACCATTTTCTCCTCTTTCACCAACTCGGAGGCGATTTTTTGGCCTGCAACTTGATCAGTCTGCGCGAGACACGTTGGCGATTGTCTCTAGCTTCTTCAATCCATTTCAAGACTGCTTCGTTCAGGTTGACAGAAACCTCTTTGCGCCTGGCGCCAGAGAAACGCATTTTCTTCTTTCCAATAGACAAACTTTCATTCTCCTCGCGAAGTTTATCTTCGTTCTGCTTCCATTTTCGAATTCTTTTGCGGTCACAGCGATACTTCTTAGCAGCGTCAGCGATCATGTGATTCTTGGAATAGGCGACCGCTTCCAACTTCAGTTTGAGCGAATATTTTCGATACTTCAGTTCAGCTGATACAGCGGCTGAAGTTTGCTCTTGGGTAGTTCCGTCATCATTCAACGAATTCACAGTCTGTTCGTCAACGATTAATTCTTTGGAATTGTTAGACATGGGTTACTTTTTGTTAGCAGAAATGTCACTTTGTTCTCAAATCAAAGGGCAGTTTCTTCAGATTATTGTGAATTGAGGAATTATCTTTATTCTACATTATCACTACAGCTTCGTTAGTTGATACTCCGGTAATGATGATGTGCAAGTGAGATTCAATTTCGCAATACTCAATAATTTTGAAATAGGCTCAATGTTCTATATAACCGACGACCGGGGAGGCGTCAAAGCGAGACTCAAGTCAACTTTATAAGCAGAATGTCAATGACGAGCGTGGAACATTCAGCGTCTTTTTCGGTCTCTCCATTAACGCTCATTACTTTTCTTCATCGCTGATCGTTCTGAGTGTATGATAAGGTTCTGTGAATAGAGTGTTGACCTACACCGCACAGACATGTAATGTTTTAATAACATTTAAGGGGGGCGATTATTGGAGGGTGGGCGATTATTAGATTTCCAGTAGTTTCAGGTATGAGAAACTAAAATAATAACCCTAAGAGAACAAGAAAAATTAGAGAAAACGTGAGAAAATGAAGGAAACATAGTTAAATTAGAAATAATAACTTTAAATGTATTAATCCCTCACAATACTCACGAATACTATCACCAAAATAGTGTAACACCTTACAATTTGATATTAAATTTAGACCGCCAATATTGATCGTGCTAATAATTTTTGCGTGTTTTTTCTTGGAACTAGACTTTATAATTTAGTTTAAGCTTTTTCTTTCTTTCTTTAAACTATTGTCTGTAAGTGTGTCTGTATTAAATTTTGTTGTGAATTAGCTGTTTACATGTCTATTTAGTTTAGCTTCATCTAACCTTACTCATTGTCGCTAGGTCTGCATTAAAATCTTCTCACATTAAACTTACTTCAAAGCGGTCATACAGCTCAGCGGTCAAATATCCTAACGGTGAAATGTCACAGCAGTCATGTGTCCGTCGCGGTCAAACATCACCCTCTCGTCAAATACTACCAGATAATAGCCGTGGCTTGGGTTTCAGCGTTGGTTGCTATTCTTCTTTCCGCTATTACCACTCCTACTACCATTGTTATTGTCTTCAGTAGCATTGCAATGATTATAATTGGGCTAATTGTAAGTGACAGATCTCCAAACCTACGCGGCGATAAAAGGAGTAAAAGCATTGGGTATCCATAGTACAAATCTCCATCTTCTTTGTCTCCCATTCTCCCAATATGACTACGTTAGCGTACAAGTTGGGCCAAAGCCAACGAAAAGGCGGCTCCCATAAACTCATTACTCCAGCGCCCCCGGCTACCAAAGGATCGGCTCAAGTCCACACCTGGACTAGCTACAAGGGGGCGTATGCTGCGGTAGGTGAAGAGAAAAGACCATTTCGCTGCACCAAATGTCAAAAGATATACGCTATTTTACATTGTAACTAAGTTGTTTTGCTTTCTGCTGTCTGCTCTTGCGCTCCCTATTGTTCATATGGAATAAATAATTTGCTCAGTATCCCGCATTCAAATCCCCAATACGCGAATTTCACAGCCCAGGAAATCGGGTAATCTACCACAATTAGTTTCTTGCAAGTGTACTACTCGAATGAAAGAGATTTCCTGAACCGAAACTTTAAAAAAAACATTTTAAAGCTTATAGTTTATCATGTCGCGAATTGTCGCAGAAAAAACACGTCGCGAGTTGTCGTGTCGCGAATTGTCGCAAAAATATCATGTCGCGAATCGTTGTGTCGCGAATTGTCCTGTCGCGAATTGTCGCGCAAAAAACCCATGTCGCGAATCGTCGTGTCGCGAGTTGTCATGTCATCTCTATAAACATGTCTAAAAAGACAGTACATAGACAGTAGCAGTACTAGCAGTACTAGTATCTTTGTGTAAATTTGTAGCTTGATTGGTATAGTTATTGAAAAGTTATTCAACTGCAAAAATGATATGTAAAACACAGTGTATTTGGTTGGCGGTCAAGTATTTTTGCACGCCACTGTAAGTCATTCAAATGATTGCAAAGTAGTAGTCAAATTAGCATCAAACGCACCAGTTACGCATTAAATCTTATGGTACAACCTTCTATTAACGAAGCAAAATCAAATGTCGTTGAAAACTGGCCTAACCTAATGATTTAGCCCTAATTTGCTCTAGCCTAATATGTCACACCTATGTTTCTTTTCTTACTTGTGCATCTGTTCCCCTAATGTAAATGGTCATGTATACCGACCCTTCCGTCACCTTGCACTTCAAGGTACAACAACAATTAATACTAATTGAATTTATAAATTAAATAAAAGGTAAAGGAGGTTTCTAAAAAGATTTGAGCTATTCTTAGAAGAGTGGCTAGGCCCAATTGAGTAATTTTGTCTCTGCAAGTTTAACCATTATAGAGGAAACATAAAGATATGATCAAACCTTTTCTTCACACAGCACTGTAGCAGGATCTAATAGTGAGCAAACTTGGCAATTGGTTTCAATCAATTGCAGCATTTTGCTTATTTCTTTTGTATCTTCTTCATGCTTCTTTCGATTAATATGCACATCCTGGAGTGGCCAATTGTATTGTAGAGACTTTTGTATTTGTGAAGGAATATTGTGATCAGCTTTAGGAATTGGCAGAAGCAATATTATTTTCTGTACACCAATGGCCATTAAGCCATTGATAGTATTTTGTAGGCAGTTCTTTAGAATGCCTTGAGCTTGTCTTTGAGAGAGGGAGGCATCATATTTGAGAAATAGTTTCAAGGCATCAAGATAATAGATAGCTATCAATAGCCTTTTTGGTGGCTGTTTGCGCAAATAATCAAAGTCCTTTGCATTGTATCCATTGCATGTGGTTGTATAATTTGGAAACACAAAACCCCTGTCATAGCTGCAATCCAGCAATGGAGCACAACCACTTCGGAAGATGATACTAACCTGAGAACTTTGAGATTGAGCCTGCAATTATAATGATATCTAATTATGTTCACTATGTTAGTAAACAAATGTATGGTCTTTTGTTTGTGTCTTGGTGGTGAGCAATTGATTCTCTAACTACTCTCTTGACCACTTGCTCACTTGCTCTCTCATTCAAGCAAACCCCCCCCCCCCACCCCAATACACCATTGCAGGTGCAGGGCATAATAAATTTGAATATCATGTCTCCTTCCTTGTATATGTGTATGTACAATGCCTAATTCATTGCCAACCACCAATGCATCACCACTTTTAAGAAATCAATCTGCAACATCAAGTTTAACATCATCAGGATTGCAAAAACCCAACTTAGTGGCTCTAAACGCGTCAATCTCCTGGCCTGCTACACAATTTACCAGAGTGGGAAGCAACAAGGTGAGTGCACCTTTGCATGTTCACTTTCTAAATACCATCATTTTTTAACAAATACAGTGATGTGCAAAAATAGTTGCCACTGGGTTTTGATTAGAATCTCCAGTTAAAGCTGATAACTTTCAACGCCATTCTATTTACAGATTAAGCACATAGTATAATGTACAAATCCAGCATTCAGTAAACAAATCTACCCTCCCTTTTAATCAATAACATTCAAACACCTCGTTTTCATTGGTGCAGTCAAACAACTTGCAGCTGACATGTCAGTTTTTTCCTATTCTTCATGAAAAATCGATCCAGCTCATTGAGATCTTTTGGATTTTGCTTCTCCACGAGTTGTCGCGAATTCGCGATTGATTAACTAGATGTTTTTGGTGACGGAGCAAACGTCATGGCGGAAATCACGTGATGCACGCAACGAAACCATTATCACGTTTCTTACTGCACGCTTTTGTTAAACCCAAAGAATCTTCACTCGCTTGTAATAGCTTTGGGGGAGACAGTTGGCTCACCCTAGCTGTCTCACTCTCACTATGAACCACCGTATTATGTAGTTGCTTCCTCTATAACTGTATCGGATAGAATAAACCATGAAACAGAGGAGACAACTAACAGAAGAGCATTTTTCACAACACGAGTTGCATAAGAGCTGACCATAAGTTTCCAATAAGATCAAGATCTGGAATATTTGCTGGCCAGTTGCTTGTTTCAGGTGCATGCTGATCAAAAAATCTCTTCATTACCCTGTTGGTGCATCAGATCATAGTCTTGCTGAAACCACCGCTGTCATCTAAACTGCTGTCTTGCATTAGGGAGGAGATGATCTCAGAGAATTTCAACATAATAGGGATCATTCATAGTTCTTCTGAATGAATGGCACAAGATTGGTCCTTTACTGCTAAAGGCTCCAAGACTATAATCTTCTGTCTATTTTTAGGAATTATCTTGAGCTCTGCTTTTGCACTCTTGGACCAATGATGAATGGTATTTCCAAACAGCTGATAGCTTGATTCATTGGAAAATACCACTTGGCTTCAGTTGTCATCCTTGTGCTGCAATGCCCATTGCACTTGCCTCTTCTTTTGCTTCTAGGTCATTATTGGTGTCACTCAAGCTAAGGTGTTCTTGTAACCAACTGAGCAAAGTAGCACTGTACCATCCATCTGGAAACATCCCAATCTCTCTCTTTTTGCAGTTTTGCGGCAGTCTTTTGTCATTGTTTTCTGCTTCTTCAAATCTGTGACCAATCCCTGTGCTGCTTGAGGGTGTGATCTTGCAAGATCAATCATTTCCATCCTGGTCTTCCACCATGTCATGCTCTTGGATCTTGGCTATTGTTGTTGCATACAGTACAAATAGGGATCTTCATCATATAGGCATTTTCAGCAGCACAACAATAGTTGTCGCGTAGTTTGTAAGACTCGCGATATTTAAGTAAGAATGGTAATGCAATGTGCTCATGACTAGGACGTTCAATGGATCAAGTGAAGATTGCTAGTATCAGGTGAGTGGTAACTACCTCCTTACTTCTGTGCTATTACCAGTACTTCCACCTTACTATGAGCTAACGTACTGTCTTTGAGCGCCGCTTTGTGCCAACCAGCTAATCGATGTGTTTTTTGAAAAGTGACTAGCACCAGTACGTTTATGTTTACCATACCATGCAAAAAATAGAAAATCGACGACGTGCGCAGCCACTCTTAGCTTAGGTGCTCCTATGTTTTGCATTGGTGATGGTAAATATAAACGTACTGGTGTTAGGCGCTTGTTGTTTTTTGCCTCTGCGGCGCTTAGATATACCGTATTTCTTCCAATAGACGCCCTCCCTCCAATAGACGCCCCCTCTAATAGACGCCCCCTCAAGCCTTGATTGAAAAAATAGACGCCCCCCCCCAAGTAACTGTCCCTCTCTGGGGTAACTAAAATAATAATCGCCTGTGCAGTGAAGGTCATTACTGAACTCCTATTCAAATTCGACTATAGATATCGCACAATCCATACATTTACGAATAATGTTCTATGCTGAAGTAGCAATTGGTAAGAAAAGATGCTCTCTCTCCAACGAACGCCAAGTTCAAACATCGGTTGAAATAATAGACGCCCTCCCTCTAATAGGCGCCCCCCTCACGCCTTGATAGAAAAAATAGACGCCCTGGGCGTCTATTGGAAGAAATACGGTAAGTTTAAAAGAGGTCTACAAGATGGAACAAACCAATTAAATTCAATTGCGTATTAGCAGAGTTATTGATCGTCAAAGGTGTATACAAACTTTTGATACACCCTGTATATGACCCATGCGAGAGTTGACCACCTTTACCACTCAGCTGCGCCGAATTTGGAAGTTTCCTTTAAATATTTTTAGTCTGGACCATTTGATCGTACATTTCAAAATCATTGGCTGACCAGGGATTGCCAAAGGTTCAGCCCGAACTGCGAGGTGTTTACAAACAACACATGCTCATACTCAAACAATGTCACCTAATATGGCAAGGAAAACTCTTGCAAAGAGTGCAGCGCTAACACGCCGCGCCCTTTGCTTGAGTTCTTACCCAGTATTTCTAAGGAGATATGGGATTGATAGGCTATACATTTGCATATATGCATGAATGACCTGATGACAAAAGAAAATAAATGCGCTCTTGGTAGTAACCAATATTCGCCGCAAGAGGGCGCTGCAACGAAATTTTCATGGGTATAGCGCTAATAACATATGATGGACTCGACCAGATGTGGGGTGGGTGGGGTGCGGTACCATTAGTGTTTACAACCATGGTAAGGCTGGGGCTGGCAAGTTTTTGGGTAGAGGGGAAAGGGGCGAAAATGTGAACTTCAACACGTTTTCATATTTAACGTTATATACCGCATAATCGACCCGGCCGAAAGTAGGGGCGTGGGGTAAGATACCCTTATGGTACCCTTACGGTACACAACCATCGTCCGACCAAGGGCCACAAAAGTCCAGTCTACCCAAGCGGTGAGGTGTTCACACGTGCACACGCAGATGTTCCTAGTTTAAATTATTGGGTGTGTAGATTTCTACAGGCAACGCAAATACTGCTAGCACTAAAGTGTAGTAAAAGAAAACTGTACGTAAACTTGAATTCCAGTTGAGCAATTGAGTTAATTGTTCAAAAAGCGTACTTTGCAAGAAATTGTGTCAACATACACTGACATTTTATCATTGATGCAAATCGAACTCATCAGAAGCATCTCTCTCTCTCTTTCTCCAAAGACAGCCTATCTGTCATCCTCGTGACAGAAGCCTAAGCCTCAAAAGTGACTAGACATGTTTGCATAAAATCCTACCCACAAAAAAGGGGCTGTAATGTATTTTATATATATTCCATAGCTTTGTGACTCTTTAACTAAGGAACAGGCATGATTATAAGTACAGTGAAACCCAGATATAAAAGCAACGCCAGGAAATGAAAAAATTGCTCTTATATGCGGGGTTGGCCATTTTATGCAACATTTTATGCTAGAAACATGTCAAATGGCATACTAACGGTTTGAACATACTGTTCATCAAACAAAATTACATTTTAAGAACAATTTAAGCATACCATTTCACAAAAAGTAATCATTTATCCTGGATTGAACAAGTGTTTGGTGAAACTGCTCACACAAAGAGTCAACGTAAAGTTTAGCTATGAAAGAGCAAGCACACTTGAGAACTCCATTTGAGGTACTGCGTCTAGAGCATGCATGCTCAAGTTGTAAAGTTGGTGCAAGAGTGGGGAAAGGTCAAGAATTCGATTCCCACATCCTCCTATGAATCTTTTTGAGGGAGCTCAAACATCATGGGAATCGAATCCACGACCTTTTGCTTGCTATTGTATAACACCTGCTCTACATCTTAATCTGGCAGATTCTTGTCATTTTATAGGGTGCTTGCTCTTATATCTGTGTCTTGGCCACAAAATCCGCCGAAAATATTGCTCTTATATCCGGGTTTCTCTTATATCCAGGGTCAGCTCCTGTGTTATAGCATAGTACAGGTGCACGAGAAATCACAAAATGGCTCTTATATTCGGGTTGCACTGTAATTAATTAATGGTTCTGGTTCAAGGAAATTTTTATTGGATAGACATACTTTATTTACTCCAGTTATCACCCAGGGTGTCTATTATTTTAACCTCCATCTGAGGGGGCAACAATTGGAGGATGGGCGTCTCTTATTTCAACCACCACTTCAATTTATAACATTATTTTAAAATTTTAAAAAAGTGCGATATTGTTAGTAGACACATTTTAACATAAGGATAGAAATGAAGAAATGGATACTGTCAAGGTCAGGCTGTATTAACAGCTTTGAGTTCGTTTTGTAAAGAAAAAAAATTGGAATCAACCTTTCATCTGTTCAACTGATAGGTTCTTTTCAACTGAACAAAATGAGCGATAACAATGAATCAGTTACATTTTAATAAAACAATCATTGTTGTCACCTTTGACTAAGTTCTCAATATCGTCATGTTCCTCTTCTTGTTCAAAAACAATGCCATCTATGTCTATCGTTGTCATTTTTTCCATCAAAAGGGCCATGGCTTTGGACATGATCCATTCTGCTTGAATGCATGAATCAAATGATCCTCTGAATCATTAGTGGCGTTGAACACACTGCAACTCTTGAAAGATTTCTTGATCAAGTCAATTGACAGGAGAATACAGGCATCAACAACTTTCTGTAAGTAAGTCTCCATAGGTGGGGCACGCAAGTTATCTGCTGGAGTAAACAATATCTCCCTGTTGTGTAGCTACTTAGTGTGGTACTCTTCAATCTTTTGCTTGAACAGTTTGCACCACTACACATCAGGCACCTGCAAAAAATTGGTGCAGCTGCCAGGGATAATTGCCATGTCCACCATCAGTTTCTTCAGTTCAGCTTTGGTTTGGTTGGAGATATGGCATCTGAAACCATCTGATACAAGAAGGTGATTCCTGAAAATGAAAACACTGATAACTTTGCAGAGGAAATTGCTTGTCTGTTCTTGATTCATCCAGACTGATCAACACCAACTGAGAATCAGTTGGTCCTTGAACTTCTGGGACTGCACGTTACTTACTTAGACTTAGTTCCCCCTGTGCATTCCTGCACATCGGGCAACAAGCGATCGCCAATTTCGTCGGTCCGCCGCGATTTGCTCGGCGTCCGCCCATTGGATGTTTGGGTCTTGGAAATCTTCTAGATCTTTTATAAATGTCCTCCTCCAGGTTATTCTAGGGGCACCGACTCGTCGCTTTCCATTTCTCGGGGTTCATCTCATGGCGGTCTTTGGATGTCTGTTGTCGTTCATTCGTAGAACGTGGCCTGCGAGGCGCATCCTTCGTTCTGTGACAATCGCCTCCAGTCGATGGGCATTTGCTCTTATTAAAACCTTGTCATTGGTCTTATGCTCAAGGTAGGAGATGCGAAATATCCGTCGGAGGCAACGTTGTTGGAAGACGTTGAGCTTCTTGGCAATCCTCTCCGTGTGCCTCCACATCTCGCAGCCATATAGGGCAGTCAGCACAACGATGGTGGTGAATAGGCGGATTTTAATGCCTTCGTTGATCGATGCTGAGGACCATATTGGCCGCATGCGTTTGAAAACAGCTGCTGCTTTTCCGATCCTCACATCCACGTCTTGATCGCTGCCGCCGTCCCCAGTCATGACGCTCCCGAGATACGTGAACTGTTTCACCTCTTCAATCTTCTTATCGCCCACAGTGATGTTGGCCTTGGTCTTCCGGTTGATGGTCAAAACTTTCGTCTTCTCAGTGCTGATGCGCAGGCCCACTTTTGCCGCTTCTTCCTCCAGGCTGATGGTCATACGCTGAAGGGCGGGTTTGGTGGTGGCCAGCATTCCAACATCGTCCGCAAAATCGCAATCAGTGAGGCGGGATTGGTTTCGCCAATCGATTCCGGCTCCTGGGATATCCATCGAGCGCTTGAGGACAAAGTCCATCACCAGCAGGAAGAGGAAAGGGGACAGGACGCATCCTTGCCTCACGCCCGTCTCAATGGTGAAGAAGTCCGTGGTTCCGTCATCCATCTTGACGCAACAGGATGAACCTTCATAGAGGTTCTTAAAGATGTTGATAAATCGATCTGGGATGCCATACGTCGCCACAATCCGCCAAAGCGATTCCCGGTGAACGCTGTCGAATGCCTTCATGAAGTCAATGAAGTTGACCAGAAGCGGTTTTTGATTTTCGGCGCATTGTTCGATGATGTTACGCAGCGTGAAAATCTGATCCATACAAGAACGGCCTTGACGAAATCCAGCTTGTTCTTCGCGCAATACCTGGTCCACAGCGTGACGTAGTCGGTTCAGCAGGACGGTGCAGAAGAGCTTGCTAGGGACGGACAAGAGCGTGATTCCTTGCTAGTTATTGCAGTCCATAAGCGACCCCTTCTTCGGTAGCTTGACAATGGCGCCCTTCTTCCAATCCAAGGGGACTCGCTCCGAAGACCAGCAGGTGTTGAGTAGGTTGGTCAGGTGCTGGACCATCTCGTCGCCACCACACTTGATCATCTCCCCAGAAATCCAATCCAGGCCCAGCGCCTTGTTGTTCTTGAGCTGTTGGATAGCCTTCAAGACTTCTGCCTGTGTAATAGGATTCACGTTCACATCCAGTTGGTCAATGGGAATGATCGCAGAAAAGTCGTGGGGGACAATTGGCGCCGGCTGGTTCAGGACTTCCTGGAAATGCTCCATCGAGCGCGCGTTCTGTTCTTCTTTGGTCAGCAAAACCTTCCCATTTTTGTCCTTGATCGGGGCGTTGGCGTTGCTCCGTCCTCCGGTCAGTTCACGCACGATGCGGTAGAGGGTCTTGGAATCGTTTTTATCCGCGGCTTCTTGAGCTACTGCACATTTCTGCTCGTGCCAAGCCTTCTTGTCTGCCCGGCAGCTGCGCTTGACCCGTCGATTGAGTTCTTGATATTGGGCATTGGTGTTTTCTTTTGCTTCTGATGTCTTTGCTTGCTCGCGCCTTTGTTTGGCCTGCTTCCATTCATCGATCAGAGCCCAAGATCTCTCCTGGATCCAACGTTCGCGTTGCGTCCCGCGCCTCCGTCCGAGCACCTCTTCGGCCACCCCGACCACTGTCTCTTTGATGTTTGTCCACTGGTCTTCAAGTTCCACACTTTCGATGTCTTGGAGAGGTTGAAACCGATTTCTCAGCTCCAGTTGGAATCGTTGCTTGATGGCGGGGTCCTTCAGCTTCTCCACTGCGAATGGGCGGATGACCATCCGTGTTGGCGTCCGTTGGAACTTGAGCCGAATTGTTGACACAAGAAGATGGTGGTCAGACCCCACGTCAGCTCCACGGAATACCCGAACATCGCGAATGGATGATCTCCACCGACTTCCAATGCAGATATAGTCGATCTCGTTGTGGGTGTTGCCATCGGGCGAGCGCCACGTCTTCTTGTGGATGGTCTTGTGCGGAAAATACGTATTCCCAACGCCAAGGTCGTGCAAGCTGCAGAGCGAGAGAAAACGCTCTCCATTGTTGTTGGTGCTTGCTGAGGAACCATGGGGACCGATCACATTGTCCCAGCCGCGTCGGTCACTTCCGATTTTTGCATTCATGTCGCCCATGAAGATGAGTACGTCGTGCTTCGGAATGTCAGCGAGGATGTCGTTGAGCTGCTCATAAAAGGCGTCCTTCTCGTGGTCTTTGGAACCTTCAATCGGGGCGTGGACTTGGACGATGGTTGTCTTTGCGTGCTTTGAAAGAAAGCGGGCGGTGATGATTCGATCGCGAATTGGTTTCCACCCGAGTAGCGATTTCGCCGCTGAGTCACTAAGGACGATGCCCACGCCGAATTCGTGCCGCTCATCGTGGCTGGAGTAGATGATCGTCTTGCCGTCGCTGATAATCTTGCCGCTTCCCATCCAACGCATTTCGCATACTCCCAAAATATCGAGATTGTAGTTGTCAAATTCTCGAAGAAGTTGCCCGAGTTTGCCGGCTTGGTAGAGTGTTCTTACATTCCAAGTCGCGATTTGGGTCGTTGTTGTTGCCGAAACGACTCCGCCCCTCATCAGACTTGGGACAACCAGATGGCTTTCCTCCCTCGTCGTCACACATTCAGTGGCAGAGTGTCCCAGCGGAGATTCTTGATTTCTTTGGTTTTCGCTTGTCGTTTCCGTAGCAAATGGCTGTTTTACGGGGCCGGGGAGCTAGCCCGACGCCCAACCCTCCTCCTTTCTCTGGGCTTGGGACCGGCGCCAGCGATCTTGAGTAGCTTGGTGGCGGAGTTCTGGACGTTTGCAGGCTAAGAGAACAAAGAGAGGACACTTGGCTCATAACATCACTGTTATATGCAGCTTTTCATGCCCAGTCGATAGAACTGCAATTTCTGTGGCACCTTTATTGGTAATGCACATGTGACTGACAGGGTCGATCCATATGGCCATTTCATCAGCAGCATACACCTGACCATATGGATACTGGTGCTCCAGTCGCTTTTTACAAATGAACATAACGAAATTGATCAGAGTGGGAGCAAGTACAGCTGGTGATTTTTGACATTGGGTCATGGTGCATCAAAGACAAAGGTCATTCCTGTTCATGAACTTCTGCAGCCAACCATTGCTAGAAGCAAAAGCGCCATTCTCTAATTGCCCTTCTTCCACAAGTTTAGAAACGATTTTATTGACTTGCAACTTAATTAGTTTGTGTGAGACATGTTGGCAATTTCCTCTGGCTTCTTTGATTCACTTCAAGACTGCTTCATTCAAGTCAACAAATGTTTCTCGCCACCCAGCACCAGAGACGCAAATTTTTTTCTTTCCAACAGGCCAATTTTTAATCTCCTAGCAGAGTTTCTCTTCATTCTGCCACCATTCTCGAATACTTTTCCGGTCACAGCGATACTTCCTAGCAGCATCAGAAATTGTGTAATTCTTCAAGTAGATGACTACTTTCAGCTTCAGACTGAGTGAGTAGTTTCGTTTCTTTGATACAGTTGCTACAGCAAAGGAAGTTTGATTCAGAGGAATGCCTTCATCATTGAACGAATTCTCATCTTGTGCGTCAGTCATCAGTTCTTCTTGATTATCTGACGTGGGCTGCTTCTCCATGATTTATATGGTACTTTTTAAAAAAAAATCAAAGGAAAAATTTCGTAAAACTGTAGAAATTGAGGAAATATCTCAATTCAGCATACTTTCAGGGTGTCAAGAAAGTTCCCGCGATTTTCTAAAGTTATTTTTTTAAAGCGAAAAACACATCGCCAAAAGTTCGTAAGTATACCATTTTATAGTATTTATAATGCTCTTTCTACTGAGCTCAAAACCCTTAAGAGAATGAACGTCTTTTGAGAATTAAAAGCATAAAATCGAAAAGACACGCTTTTTAGGTTTTGCACAACTTGGGAATGCGAATTGTCAAGATTTCTCGAGGGCTTTGATTTTTTATAATACTGCGAATGATCCAAATGAGTTGAAACTTAAAATAGATAATCTGTAGATGTTGAGCTTTCGTTTGAAAAAAGAATTGTTGAATTTGGTCATGGCGTTGCCAAGATATGGGCCAGCAAACCTAAGCACTCATTGGAGGCGATTTGCCTGTGACGGGCCTTCACGCGTCCTTCCAGACGGTTACTTACCGCATTTCTTCTAATAATCGCCCACCCTCCAATAATCGCCCACCCCCCAATAGTCGCCCCCTTCAGATTGAATAAAATACTAAACACCTATGTAGTGATGGTTAACACAGAACTCCCATTCGCTTTCCACTACTAATATTGCGTCATCTTTCTGTTTATGACTGATATTATGAACTGAAGTGACGATTGTAGAAATAGATGCCCTCTCTCCAACGAGCGCCTTCATTCAAGCATAGGTTGAAATAATAATCGCCCACCCTCCAATAATCGCCCTCCTCAAGCGGGGGTTGAAAAATAATCGCCCAGGGCGATTATTGGAAGGAATACGGTATGTTCGCTTGACCATATCTTGGCAACGCCATGACCTAATTCAATAATTCTTTTTTCAAAAGAAAGTTCAACATCTACAGATCATTTCAGTCAAGTTTCAACTCAGTTATTTATTCTGGGCCAAGTCTTTTGAAAAAACAAACAGCATTGCTGTTATGCTGTGTTTTGTGTGCGCTATATTTCATATTTCGTACAACTGAAATTAAATGGCGAGTAATGGGTCAAAATTAAAGTTTAAAAAAAGGAAATCTAAGTTAGCAATTGCTCTATCAGACGCAAAAGGCAGCACTTTAATTGGTTGCGTTTTAGCGAAGTTATTAGAAATCAAAGTCGTAGAGAAATCTCGGCAGTTCGCATTCCCGAGTCGTGCAAAACCTAAACGGCGGGTCTTTTCGATGATATGCTTAAAAATCTCAAATACGATTATTCCTTATAAGGTTTTGTGCTCAGTGAAAAGAGCAATAAAAATACTATAAAATGGTGTATTTGTGAAACTTTGGCGAAATATTTTTTGCTTTAAAAAATTAACTTAAAAAATTGCGGGAACTTTCTTGACACCCTGTAATGCTGCATTATTTTTTCTACAGTATTACTCTGTGAATGAAATTGGTGATGTAATTTGCAATTGAGGTTTCCCAATCTGTGCATTTTTGTCACTGAGGTAGACACAATATAAGCGGCAAATAGAATATTTAATGCGTTTTGCAATCTTCTGGCACACACATTAATTTTCGTTATCACCAATTAATATGAGTACTCAAGAGAAGTTTGAGACGTCTATAGTATCGTTTTACAATGCACTAGAGTTTATAACTTTCAATCGCTTTGGAGATGGACGTTTGTTTGGGGGGTGGACGTCTATTAAGGAATGGGCGTCTATTATTTCAATCTCAGCTTGAGGGGGTGTTTATTGGAGGATGGGCGTTTACTGGATTATTTATGGTATCCTTAAATGTACACTGTTGTGTTGCTAATACACGACTGTATAACGCTTTTAGGAGAGAGGGAATGGGAAGAGACCACGCGGCCAGAGGCGCAGAATAGACAAGTGAGGGTCAAATAAGCAGACAGCAAGGGTAGCTCAGCGTCAGCATAAAAAATGTACAGACGGAAAATAAAAACTGATCATTAATCAAAATCGAACGCTGTTACATACGACTTTCGGTGTTTTAAGAATTGGAATCGGTACCAAATTTGAATACATAAACCGTAACACAAGAATCGAATGTTGACCTGGGTTGCGTGGTAATGAGACCTCACGACCTCTATTGCTATGCAACAAAAATGCGAGAGCATACTGTATTAGCTTTTTTTGTCACAAATGCTTAATTGTCATAAGTCAGTGAATGGATTTTTGTGGTAAATGCAAACACCAAAGCTTATACGGAAAAACGGAATGTTACTGCGCAGTTTCATTATTATAAAATTTTCCTATGCCCAGTATTCATTTTGTGCTATGCTTTTCACTAATTGGAATCCCCCGTCAGCTTCGAATAAAAAGTGCCCATAGTAAAGTACAAATTACGCTTAATGTTGGACCCTGCAAGCTTTTGATGAGTTTGCATGAAATGGACTCAAGTGTCAGAAGTGTCTGCGTTGCCTATACTTACAGACTAATCTTGTTCTAAATTGATTCGATCAGCACTGTTATTTGAGGTATGCCTAAAGATTTAAAGTGTACAATACTCAAATAACCGTGAATCTTTGACCTGATGAAGTGAAGTTTAAAGATGTAAAAAATTTAACGCGCTTAGCTTTTATGAATAAGTAATAATTAAATATAACATTCGTATAGTGTTGGTAGGGAACTCAGCCTCGCATCTTGCGCTCCTCCCTTAAGGGCCGATCAGTGCTTAGTTCTGACAGCTGGATATTAACATATTAATCTTACCAGCAGAAAATGAAGTGACGTAAAAACAGTCCGTGCGTGACTATCGCCCCAAATAACCGCACTGACAGAAGAGTTGTAATTCCCATGAAAACATACATTCTCTGGTGGTCCCTGGGCACAATTAACAAAATATTTATCATTGATTGCTCTAGTTTTGGGATCATCAGCATTATAGGTGAGCGTTTTGAATGAAAAATTACATGCATCTGCTTCTTTCACGTCTATTGTACCATTTATCGCCATCAAATTTTCAAAATTGCTCTGCTTGGTGGAGTATCCAATGGCAGCGAATGTAAATATGAATGGTGGAACAACTGCTACAACGAGAGTTACTATTTTACTAAACTGAATTCGTTGCAGCGGCCTTTCAAAATAGAACGTACTTATGCTTGCAACCAATAATGGAGCCAATAAATAGACAAATATATTAAATATTTTTAGAATATCTTC
>NIUQ01002578.1:0-21616 GCA_002796945.1 Plectus sambesii
GATGTTTAAAGTTTTGTGTTTTCATGCAAGTTGCACACCAATATCATATAAGTTACACAGTAGTAGTTATATGTGCTGCGTAACAGTAAATTTCCCCGTCCCCGCGGGGATTTCCCGTGGATTATCCCCCCCCGTGGCACATTCCCCTGTTCCCGTGATTTGAAATCCCGTGCAAATCGTTCCCCGTCCCCGTAGTTTTCTTCCCCTCCCGCAAACCCTAATCAAGACGCTGGCTGAAGTGCTAACTAATCCCTGAATCATTCCACGCAAGGACGACAAACAAGTTGAAACAATGTAAAATCAAGCAACCATCAAAAAAGATGCTCAAAAAGAGAAAACTGTCAAGTTGGAGCAACGCGAATCCATCTAAGTGATATCTAGGGCACTCTCCTTTCTTTCTAAAAGGCGCGGACGCCTTTTTTTCTTTATGCTAATCCATGTTGTAGATCAGAAACTGTTTGTTTCATCTATCATCGGTGAATGGTCTCTCATTCACCATTGACTATGCTTCAAATCAAGGGGGGGGGGTTCTGTCTCACCCTCCCCCATATATACTTGCTTGCTTAGCCATAAACACACTTCTTGTTCTGTTCGCATTCTTGCCTGCCGAATAAACTGCTGGTTAAACCGTTGTCTCACAACAAGGTCTATTCTTACCATACCCCCCCTGGCTACCGTAAAAGCAATGAGATTGCTTACCTGTGCTCTCCACTTCTCACTGACTACCCATACTTTGAGTGGACGGACAAATTGGTGGTATGTGCGCGCGGCCTGTTGATGAATTGCCAAGAAACTGAGGCGCAGGGTCGGACGAGTTGACAATGACGTGCTGCTATATGGCCCACATGCTAAGCTAATTACTTCTCATTTGTATTTTGGGCGGTCTGATTGATTGGAGACTCTTGCGCGCTGAGCTAGTTAGCGCCTCTTTGTATTACACCAACGTAGGACGAGTGCGCCTGGATAAGTTAAAGGGTCAGCGAGGTGAACGTACACCTCAGACACGAAAAAAACCGCGGCTTTGGCTAGTTGAAGGGTGACTGCCTAGTCGACGATATCTGGTATATGGACGACAATGATAGTCCTAATCAGTATCGGGTGTCTCTCCCTTGTGGCCACCGGCATTGATATCAATAATCTTGTGTCGTTGAACAAAAGAAGGGCTGTGGCACCTTTCTTTCCTACACAAGACGCAATGGAACAAATCCACTGAACCGCAGTTAACCGATAATACGACTCTGTCCCAAAACGTGGCAACAGGCAATTAGTAAACCTCATGACGCTCACGACGCTCACGACGGAAAACCTCACGACGCTACCATGAGCGTAAAACTCACGCACGCGCACCTAACTACTGTAGCAGAAATGCGCTCTGCCGCCTTGACGTATTTCATTGATTATATTGCAGCTAAGCAAACTCTGCTTCACCTCTTGCTGCTATTTTACATAGTCTTTGTTCCTTCTGCATTCGATTTTAGAACATTTCTATCGAATTTCGTCAACTTTACAGTCATTTTAAGCAAAAAAGGCTAATTTACATAGGAAACAAGCAAAAATAAACGCTAAAATACGTAATTTAAGTGCAAAGAAGGCAAATTACAATGAAAATTTGGTAATTTTGAGTTTTTGATACCAACTCTTTGCTCAAATTATTCCAAATAATGGCCTGATTTTATAATTAGCAGTAAATGGAAATCGCGTGCAATTCTACTACAGTAGATAGGTGCGCGTGTGTGACCTTTGGGGTCATGGCAGCGTCATGAGGTTTTCCGTTGTGAGCGTCGTGAGGTTTACTGAATGCCGATACACGCAAAAAGACGCCAAAGATGAGGGTAAGCACCGTCTCAATATGGTGTTCCCTGAGGAGCAGGTGGGGTACCGTAAACAACTGAAAGATCATATTAATTTCGTCTCCCATCACCTTATTGTGGTGCACTGCCAGGGGGACGGACTCAGGGGCACTTGTGCACTGGCCACAGGGATCGGGTCTCTTGCCAGGTTGGCTTGGCAACTAATGAGAACACAGCACTACACACAAGTGTCAATCAGGTCACTTGGACTTGCTGCTGGTGCGAGCATATTCCTGCGCCAGAAAAGTGTGACCACCATCGGTCCCTCTAACGTGCAGTTGGCGCACAGCATCTCATCATGCCACGCCCCGAAGCATGTGATGATCGCCAGCTAAGACGTCATCTTTGTCCCATCGGCCTTAGAGGCACGCTGAAAGTATTGCACTTGGGCTGAAGTGGGGCACAGCTGGGGATTGGAGGCAGCGGCCTGCAGAAGCCGCGCTACTTGAACCTGTGACTACTGGGTGGGTGGGTGGGCACAAAGCAAACGTGCTACAGCGTTACAGCCATAAAATCGACCTAACCTCCCTCGCCACACTGGCTGTCAGTAATAGGCTCCGCCCACCTGGCTAGCAGCCAGGTCACAGTCTCGCACCGAACTGTATCGTAGTCCCCTACGGCCGAAGTACAAGTCTCAAACTCTTAATTGTAGGCCAATTGATTTTATCTAAACAAAGTTGCGGTCACAAAACAAAAAATACTAGCAGACCCGTGGAAAATTTCCACGATGTGCAAATCTTCCTCGTGTCTGCTAGTTTTTCCATAAAATTTGAAAGCGCGATAATTCACGTTCGGGCACAGTGAATTCGCGTCTTTTTTCTACGCCGATCATGTGCGTCGCTTTAATTTTTTATTGGTCGATCTGCGGCTCTGTCTGGCCCTCTCGCGCGCTCCAAACTCCCTTGCTTACCACCCTTAACCGTTGAACGGTACGAAATTCGATAGTTTCCAGCTCTTGCCTCGAAGGGGCCTCGACCCGTACTAAGAACGGGCAGATTCCGACGCTACTTCGATGGGGCCCCGAACCATACTAAGAACGCGCATATCCCGACGCTTGCCACGATGGGACCTCGGCCCATACTGAGAACGGGCAGTTTCCGACGCTCGCCACGAGGGGCGCTTGCACCGCGTTCGGGCCAATCAGAACGCTGGCACACACACACAGACAGACAGACACACTAGAGTAATTATATATGTAAGATGGTCCCAACATGAAAATTTTTGAAAAACTTGTAAAACGTAACCGCAGAGCAGGGGGAGTCTTAAACCGTTTGATTTACTCGAAGTGGATTACTCAGTAAAAATTTGTTGAAAATTAAAATCGGCGGAGGTATTTGAAACACTGCGCTTCATTGAATAGAACATATCATAGGAATGTATCACAAAAGCAATATCAGTACATCGCAACGATAAAATAATAAATAGGAAGGTATTACAAAAACAATATCAGTAAATCGCAACGATAGAATTAGGTTCGAACTACTGAGAAAATAAACGGGATTAGCAGTCAAAAATTGGGTTTCACACAGAATATTAAAGCTTCTTAGGATACATGAACTTTCCGCGACCTGTTGCCAGATTCTTCTGCGAGATTGTCTTCGCAACTATTGCATAATTGCAGAAAGTGCCACTTTTCTACAATTGTAATCCCGCAATTCTGCAGTTCTGCAATTGCAATAGTTTTAAGAAACAGGCCCCTCTAAACCGAGATCAAGCCCATAAACGACCCAAAAAAGGCAGTTTTTCAAAGATTTTCCAGGACGGTTCATGGACCATCCACATCCAAAAAATTGTTAAAAAATTTGGTCACTTTCGGAGAGAAAACATTCTTAAAAAACGACACTATTTGTTAGAGGCTATCTTATAAATCGGGCTACGGAACGATGGGTGGGTGGTGCAAGCGCCTAACATCAGTGGGGCAATATAGCTTTCCCGCGAGTATTTATACACGCGCAGACGCCTAATTAGCGCAAAATGTTATATTTTGTATGGTGAAATACGACAGATCTTAAACTGCCTTACTGGTGTTAGGATTTGTATCGCGTACCCAGCGCTCCTTAGCCTGTCTACTGGATAATCAAATGAATTTCGTTTTATAATGTTGAACGATTGTATTTGAAAAAAATTAAATACAGTAGTGGACATATACTTATCAACATCACTTCACTTTTTCATTTTCGTTCCATAACTTTTTTTAGTGAACAAATCTTAACAAAACTCTGCACATATATAGTAGACTATGTGTTTTATTGATACCTACAATTGCAGTCAGAGAGGACAGAAACTGAATTTTTAACAAAAATATTTACTCGCGGCATCACGATTTTTCATGGACATATACTTATAAACATTTGAATATTTGGCAAAAAACTGCGGAAAATTGCGCAGGGAGATCTCAAATCGACAAACTAGTGGAGTAATAATCAATATTTGGTAAGATAACCCCTATTCTTGATAACTTCAGCACATTGGAGAAGCATTGAGTCAATTAAGGTCATACAACGTTCAGGAGAAAGACTAGCCCACGCCACTTCAATAGTCTCATAGAACTTGTCAAAATTCGAAGGCTTTCTGGTTTTAATGACTCGAACAACATCATTCCACAAGTTCTCAATAGGGTTTAACACATTCACCACAGCGCGTGTTTTTGGAAAACTGCCGCGTGGGACCGCAAGGTTTTTTTACACAGCGTGTGTAATCGGATAAAGGGCGGCCAGTACGAGAGAGGTCCTAAAGCGATTCTCGCCTGATTAGAATGTTTGCATTCAAATAGCTCCGTACGGCATTGTTATGGCCACAAATCCTTACGTAACGCAATTCAAATCACGCGCCTCCGATTACGGTAACCTTCGTGTACCGGTCGCCCTTTAGTCCGATTACAGCGCGTGCGTGCATGACCCGTCATGCACACGGTCAGAAATGGCAGTCACCGCGTGCATGACCGGTCATGCACATTGTCGTGAATGTGTTAAATGAGGAGATTGCGCCGGCCACTTCATAACATCGATCTTTTTGCGCTGGAACCACTGCTTAGCTAAGTTAGAGGAGTGCTTGGGGTCATTGTCTTGTTGAAACGTCCATCTGCTGCTGAGTTCCTTGCATGCAAATGGTAGCAACACGTCCTCCAGTATCCCAACGTACACGTATTGATCCATGATACCTTTGATTCAATGAACTGGGCCAGTCCTGCTTCGTCTTACAGATCCCAAGACCATTATGTGATCACCACTTCCTTTCACAGTCGCTTTTGTGCATGCTGGGTAGAATTCCTCTCCTGGGCGATGCCTCACATACTGTTTCCCATCAGATCCAAACCTTTGGAACTTTGATTTATTGGTAAACAGCACTTTGGCCTAGTCCTGGGGGCTCCAATTGAGGTGTTACTTGGCAAACTCCAGTCTTGCCTTTTGGCTCTTTGCAGATACAAGCGGCTTATTCCACGCAACTCGCCCGTTGAGCCTGAACTCGCTCAGAACCCTTGAGACAGTCCTGAGGGACACGTTGAAGCCAGGCGTATTCTTTAATTCGCGATGGATGTTGACAGCAGTGCGTTTTCAGTTAGTTTCTAACAATCAGTGGATCTTGCACTTGATATGATCAGACGATTTCCCCTGCTGTTTCTTTCTTGACATCTTCTGAAATGATCTAAGTTCATGAACTTGCTTCAGCACCTTCAAACATGTTGCTTTAGAGAGGTAGAGTTTATTGGCAATGAACTAAAGAGTTTTTCAACAACCATGGAGCCGCAAAATCTGCTGCCATTGCTCTGTAGTGAGATTTTTCTTCTTAGACATCTGTAAAGCTTCTAGACATTATGATAAGGGCTCTATATGTGTCAGAGAACAATAAAATAACAAAAGCAGCAATAAAAACTAACCAAAACAATAAAAAAACGTAAAAATAAGCATTAAAATGAAGGCACCATAAATGTGATGAGTATATGTCCCTGCATATACTAAGTCTCACGCTGAAAAGTGCGTGTAACTTTTTAAATGTGCATATATTCTGCTCATATTTTATTATGTTCTTAAGCAAGGTTTTCTACATATGCAGGCCAAATTTGGCTCTATAAGCACCTCTCAAGCATTTTATGACACTTCAAATGTTTTGCGTACACGTGTTGATAAGTATTTGTCCACCACTGTATAAGTGCCAAAATTTTCTTAAATTTACATAGTTTCTGCATTCATTTTTTATTAATGTTCAATCGCAACCATTTTGTTGTTCCATAAAAGTTGTTTTTGTTGGAATAGCAATAATTTCTGAATGGTTTAGCTTTGCGTAACGAAACGTCATAACAGCTTTGACACAGGACGCATTGTGCTGTGGAATAGGGCATGCGTGGGGGCCAGGGCATTTGTTTTGTTGCACATGTTTTGGCAGTAATTTTCTGTAGCAGTTTAATATTGATTCTTGGAACAAACGGTAATCAGATACAACATTGCTCAAGTTTGTACCAAAAATCATGTTTGTATAACGATCTTGTATATTTGTTCTTCCTTGGAAAATAGTTTGCAATATATTTTCCTTGTTCATTGGAAGTAAGGCATCAACTTTGTGTTTCTCAGACCAATAATTGGTGTGCAAAAATGAATTATTTTTGCATGGAATTGGTTGATCTTTAAAATACAAATTTTCTATTGATCCACTGGCATGAATATGAGCACCACGAATCCGATCTGGGCGAGCAACATATTTAAAATTACCAAGCTTTGGTGTATCTTCACACTCATGAAAAACTGAGGAATAAATAACTTCAGAAATATTATATCTGCCAAAAGGTTGAATACGTGGATTGCAATGAAATTCTATAGGGCGACGGTTGAACAAAAAGGCAGATGCATTTGGATACATTAAAGAATATTCAGTAAATTCTTGTAGATAGGTTTTACCAATAGTTGGAAGTAGAATATCATCGGGACTTGCAAAAAAAATAAATTTGGCTGAATGGCGATACAAATAAAGGCAATCTGTCAAGGCAGCTGCTTCATTTCGCCATGCAAGCTCCTGATTTGCATCAAATGCTGATGTAACTGGCAAGTTTGACCATCCATTTATTCTTAAAAAGCCAGTGCGTTCATATAGTTTAAGTAAGTGAAATATGTCCTTCAATATATGTTGAACGTATAACTGCAAATAGTCGACACCAGAAGCAATCCACAGTTCTAAGTTAGTGACAAGCAAAGGCCAATTTTCAAAATAGTAAAGAGGAGTCATACAAACAACAAAATTTCGTTCAACTGTTTCTGCATTTTGAAATTGTGTAGTAGAAATTAAATAATTAGAATTATACCCCAAACTACTTGAGATAATGTCAAAGAAAACTGGTTCTAACGCGATTTGACATTGAGCAACAAAGACAATCCAATTACAGTATCCAGCATATCCAGCTGCAACAAAAACTGTTGCCTCATTTATCAATATGCTGGAAGCATTTTTAGAAAAACAATAAAACGTAAAGCTATCGGTGCGATTACGAACCAAAATAATGGATAGATCTGATTGCTTAGGACCTTTAGTCAATGAAATGACTGATGCTTTAAGGGTTCCAACGTAACTGTTATTATCCATATTTGATGAGTCAAACTTTAGATCAACTTTGTTCTGTACGTAATGAAAAAGCGTAACAGTAACATACAATCCAAAAATAAGGACAAGAACGCGAATCTTATATGCCTGCCACCATTTAGGATGCATTTTACTATTCACTCTCAACAAGCATAAAAAGTTCTCAATACATATACGAATTCAAAAATCCAAGTATGATAATAACAATATAAATCCTCGAAATATCATAATTTTAATCGCAAATTCGCAAATCTTTAACTTTTATATCATAATATATCATTAACACATTGGGATGGTTTAAATACTTTCTAAAATGTGTGCTATTATTAACAAAAGTATACAATCACATCAAACCAATACATAAAAGAGAGGATGACATAAAGCTTCTCCAAAAGCTTACATATTTCATAACGTCATCATAAAGACACAATATCGCTTCAATTATGGAAGTTATTTGGTGTCCCAAGTATTTCCCGTTTTTTGGAATTGAATAGCCTTGCATAGACTGATTGGACTTATATAAATTTTAGTTTGTTACAATCCCTGCTTTCTGAGAATTTTTTTGGCATAGAAATCAATGACTTAAAATATTAGGGTATTCCCCTTATTTTCTATTGTTAGCGCCAGTGAGTTGATTATTATTTTTCTTTGCTATCTCCTGTCCCACTCCTTTGTAGTACAGCGGTAGAATTTGCGTCTCTCAACCTCCAAGGCCTAGATTCGATTCCCAGCAACAGTATTTCTAGTGTCTGGCAACCCTCAGCTTTTTTGAAAACATTTTATAATTCAGTTTCTTTCGAAGTTCTTTTCTTACAATAAATGACCATAACAGCTTATTATCATTTGAATAAAAGAGAATTAAAAATTTGATTATGGCAATTTTATAAAATAAAAAAGTAAACATGGCTGAGAATCGAACACTAACCTCTGAGAATGAGGGCCGTAAATTTTACCATTGCAGCATAAGGGAATGGAACAAGAGAAAGCAAAGAAAAACAATAATCAACTCACTGGCGCTAACAATAGAAAATAAGGGAATACCCCTAGATTTTAAGTCATTACCTTCTATGTCAAAAAATTCTCAGAGAGCAGGGAGTACATAAACCAAACTATACTGAGTAATTCATAAAAAAGGCGGGCGACGTAACTTTTGAACGGGGCAGTGCTCATAGCCCAAATTTTAGCCGCATGGTGTCCTAATATGGAGCTTCAAGTGGACGGAGTTTGTGCCGCCTCCTTTACAAACTGTCGTTGCGGGACCCCAAAATGTGCGAAAAAAGGGCCTTAAATCGGAGGTGACTTTGGAGGGTCACTGTAAAGCGGAAAGTTGAGATGGTGAGCTGATTTTTGGGTCAGGGTTAGTCCCCAAAGGTGCAAATATTTTGCAAAGAGAATTTTGGCAATCGGCCAAAACTGTCCCATTGGCCATTTTTCCGCACACTTTGAGGTCCCGGAACGACAATTTGTAAAGAAGGCGGCCCAAACTTCACTCGCTTCAATCCCCATATTAGGACACTATACGGTTAAAATTTGGGCCATGAGCACTACCCCGTTCAAAAGTTATGTCGCCTAAATTTTTTTGAATCACCCTGTAAATCCATTCAGTCTATTCAAAGTGTTTCAATTCCAAAAAACGAGAAATATTAGGGATACCCTGCATACAGAAACTTTATCTCATAGTATAAGAAAGTTTTTTTCATTTAACATGTTAAATTAGTTACTTAAGTACCGGGCTTTCTCGATATTTCGCCCCGGGGCGTAATTTCGGAGTTAAAAGTGTTCGTTCGACAACAAAAAATAGTACTGTCTGCGCTATTTTATCTCGGAATATCCCCATTGTTATATCAATATATGCGAATAATACAGCATTTAATTGCAAATTAGCGTAAATATGGTCAGTTTTCGCTGCTCCAGGTTGCTTAACTTCATGAAAATAGTAGCTGACAGTAGTATTTCAACAATACTATGTGTCAGTACGCTTCCAGCCATTTCGCGAAATTACGCCCCGGGGCGTAATTTTGAATTTCACGTGACCACCAAAAAGCTGCTTTTTGTCGTCATCGCCCCGGGGCGTAATTTCGAGAAAACCCGGTAAATTTAAGAAACTTCGTTCAATAAGTTTAGCTAAGTTTAGAAAACTTAGTACCAAGTAACATACTAAGTTTTAAAAACACTAAGTGCTAACTAAATAATACTCTACATTTCTTTTAAAGTTTATCAAATAACTTAAATAACTTACTAAATTAAAAAAATTTAGTTACATCATTGTTTACAAGAAAATAAACTTGTGAAGTGGTTTTTGCGCCAGCCTGCTAGTTTATATAAAATTTCTTATTGTTATAAAATGAACATAAAATGAAGATTTCAAAATAGAAATTTTATTTAGAAGTAGCTCTATCACACGCAACAAACCGCTTTAAAATTAGTTGCAATTTGTAGAGTTATAGGTGTTGAAAGAGTGCCTGGTGACTTTTGGCTGACCATGTAATTTTATGTATAAAACTGATGGTATTACTTTTCACATCTCCATTTATGTTATACTGTATTTCATGCTTCGTTAATTTTTAGCGATTTTTAATCATGACTCAAGGAAAATTTCTACATAATATTCAAAGTTTCACGCAACAGCCACCAATTATGAAATTAACAAAATTTCTCGCTCTGCCCGTCATTCTAGTTTTAATTATATTAATTTCTTTGGGTGTCTATTTCAATTTCTGTTTTTCAAAAGCAAATGGTTTTGGCGCTAAAAAAGAAGTTAAACCTATGATTACTCAGGCAAACTATATGCAAGAAATAGATGAAAAAACTTTTAAAAATTGTTTTGGACTATTGTCCTTATTAAGTAAAAAATACAAATGTCCCAAGTCTATGGAACACAATAACTACTATGAAGCTTACGAAAGATTTTTTTGTCCGCTCCGTAATTCAGGAAAAAGAGTGAATTTCATAGAATTTGGTGTAAGTATTTCTAAATAATCGTAACAATTGGTTGATAGAATTATTTGAAAAAATCTCTTATTTCCTGTTGAGAAGGGCTGACGCGTGCTTGCTTATCGGGTACTCTATCTTCTATCAAAATTTGCTGAGTGTAAGCGTTTCAGCCTACATATCATACCCAACAACCACGATTTCCTTGGCATGTCAATCTCTACGTACTATAAGTGGAGAACTATTGGGTGGGATTTTATTTGGGTGACTGGCTCAGTTTGACCGTTCGCATGGTTGGCCGGACCATCCAATTCATCCATATTTCATTCCACGCAATAATTTCTCGCTTTAGAGTACTTAATTTAGGTAACTGATCGGTCGGACTCAGTGATACTATAGGGCGGCCTTAAAATCACTGCACAAAATTGAATGCGCATAACTCCGCAATAAGGCAACCAATTTGAATGCGGTTTACTGCATGTGATAGAACTACTTCTAACTTAAATTTGATTTTTTTAATCTTTGAAATTGGTACATCTTCCGTCATTTTATGCCAACTTAAAAAAATGCAAAATATTGTACACACAAAATGACTAAAACGTAATGTTGCAATTTGTTTCTTAAATAACTTGAATCAGAACAGTCCAACTGAATTGAAACTTAAGAGAAATAATCTATAAATGATAGGATTTTATTTTTAAAAAATGATTATAGAATTCGATCGTGGCGTTGTCATGATATAGCGAAGCACAGCGAAGATGTCATCTTCTAGCGAATTGCCTGCGACGCGCTTAACCGTACTTTCGCGCAAATTTCCAATCGAGTGCAAAATTTGTATTTTTTTAAGTTCACATAAAATGACGAAAAATGGACCAGTTTTAAAGAATAAAAAATCAAATCCAAGTTAGAAGTAGCTCTATCAGATGCTACAAACCGCATTCAAATTGGTTGAGTAATCAAGGAGTTATGCGCATTCAATCTAGTGGTGTGACTTTTGAGCCACCCTGTCTGTATAAGGAAAAACATATTGGGTGTGATTTAATTTGGGTAGTCGACCAGACCACCTGATTCACCCAAATTTTATCCAACATAATAATTTCTTGTCTTACAGTTTATTCTGTTTTAAACCCTAGTACAGCGCAATTGGATTATCAAAGTAAAAGAACATCAATGGACCAACATAAAATATTTATAAACTACTAAGAAGTTTTGTCTTGTGAAAAAGTTTAATTGTAGGTTGCATACAGGGTGCATAGAACGTTCTATAACAGGTTAAATAACGTTTGCTTCTGTATTTCAATGAAGTTGAGAAAGCTAAGCTAAAATACAGGGTGATCAAACTTTTTCTGACACATTACAAACGAATGCTGTTTAGCTCAGGGTGGACCAAATTCCTTGATCTTGGGTTCATTTGAAAGCTCTTCTTCTGGAATTTTATTTGGCGCTCTTTAAAACTTTTTTTAGGGGTACTCTATGGGCACGCCCCTTTGAAAAATTTTTTCCAAAATTTGCTGTTTTGGCTCGCAGAGGAATGCAAACTTTTAGCATACTGAGAGAAAAACAAAAAGTTACCACTAGGGGACAGCTTAGGGGTACCCATTTGTTCAAAAATTTCTGTCCGATTCCAAAAAATTTACAAAAAAATTTCTATCACTAGATCACAACGAAACTTTTATTTTTCTTCCACAGAATTTTTTAATTTTTCATAAATCTGAGTACCTCTAAGCTGTCCCTTAGTGGCAACCTTTGTGTTTTGTCTCGCAGTGTGCCATAAACTCGCATTCCTCTGTTTGTGGAAGCCAGAAAAGCTGTTTCTGGCGAGTTTTTTTTCAAAGGGCGCGTGCTCTTAGAGTACCCCTAACAATCATTTGTAAAGCGCCTCTAAAAACAATTCCAGAAGTAGAGCTTTCAAATGAGCCCAAGCTCGAAAATATAGGCCACTCTAAACTGAACAGCATTCGTTTATAATGTGTCAGAAAAAGCCTGAACACCCTGTATAACTAATCAGAATGTTTTAAACCTACGTCTGAAGACTCATTTCAAAATTTCACCTTTAGCACGAGTAAAAGCACTAAAACGACGAGATGTCTGACCCGTGTTTGGTCGGCACTAATTTTCGTGGATTTCTCCCCATGCTGCGAGCAAATCGCGCCTCAGAGATTCAGTTTCTTTGCGATATTTTTGCTTGGACTCAAAAATACTCAGGTGACAATGAATGGATTTCCCAGCAGGATCTATGCGCCATCTTACAGAACAAAAACTACTTAAGCATTTTTGCAAAAAGGTTTTTCGGTTTTCCGCCAAAATGGATGTCTGGCAAATTTTTCAAACATGAATTCCTTTAAATCTGCTGTATGGAGAATGCTGGAGCGTGAATTCCAAGCAGAAATATTACATAAAAATTGAATTTAGCGCGATTTGCTCGCAGCATGGGAAGAAATCCACAAAAACGAGTACCAACCAAACGTGAGTCAAAGTACTCGTCCTTCAAATGCTCTTATTCGCGCTAAAGGAGGAATTTCGAAATGAGCCTTCAGATTGTAGTTAAAAACACTCTGATTAATCATACTTTCGCTTAGTTTTCTTTCAAGTTCATTAGCTTACATTTAAAGAAGTCATTTCATCTCTGTTACAGAACTTTCCATGCGCCCTGTATCATTTAACTGTACTTTTCACATGCTATCATTTGGTAGAATGAAAAAATTTGTTAGATGAATTAAAAATTTCTGAGAAGCTGTTAAAGAGCAAAGTGGCCGAAATGAGGTTCACCTTTCTGTCGTTAAAAGGCGTAGGTGCTCGTCTTCCGTAACGTACATTTTCGCGCATAGTTGTCAGTATGATGTAAAATTTCGCGTTTACAGGGTGTGTCAAAAAAAGGACCCAAGGGTACTATTTAAAGGAAGACCGCGAGGCACGCCAAGCTGCATACCACTTAGGATAGCCCTAGGATGGACCTTCATATTGAGGTGGTAACCGGGAGCCCCGCCCTCAAGGCGTACCTGGTACAGGCAAAAATGTTGTGTAACCACTTTCTGGAAATTTCACTTTTTTTGTTCCCTGAAGCGCGGAATGTGCGCACAACGTTCGGTAGCCGTTGATAAATGGTCTCTAGTCAGAGACGCATTGGTTAATATCCTGAAGTTCCCAGATATTCTCAGGGTAACTTTGCGGTGGGCCCCAACATGTTGACTCCCTTGATAAAAAGTGATAAATCGATTTTTTTCGTTTTTTTGCCTGCTTTTCTTATTTTGAATGACATTGGTGGGTAAATAGCGCTTAATGATTGAACTTTCATCAATATTATTCTAGTTTTACTGAAAAATGATAAGCAAACAAATCCAACCAAACAAAAGCAACCTTTACTGCTGAGGTGCAGTTGTCGTGACTAACTTTTTCAGTAAAACTCGGATAATATTGATGAAAGTTCAATCATTATGCGCTATTTACCCACAAATGTTATTCAATACAAGAGAAGCATGCAAAAAATTCAGAAAAATAGCAAAAAAACGAAAAATAGCGATTTGCCTCATCCCATCAATGAAGTCAACATGTTGGTTCTCGCCGCGAAGTTACCCTGAGAGTATCTGGCTACTTCAGGATACCAATCGATGCGTCTCTGACTAGAGACCATTTATCAACGGCTACCGAACGTTGTGCGCACATTCCGCGCTTCAGGGAACAAAAAAAGTGAAATTTCCAGAAAGTGGTTACACAACATTTTTGCCTGTACCAGGTACGCCTTGAGGGCGGGGCTCCCGGTTACCACCTCACTATGAAGGTCTATCCTAGGGCTATCCTACGTGGTATGCAGCTTGGCGTGCCTCGCGGTCTTCCTTTAAATAGTACCCTTGGGTCCTTTTTTGACACACCCTGTATATTCCTTAATAATCTAGCAATCATTTCTTATCCCAAATTTTTTATCAGCAACTTTAATTTTTACGTAATCGCATATATTTGATAAAAGTGGCCGAAATGAGGTGCGCTGATGGTAGCTGCCGCACAATAAAAACAAACGTATAATTACGATGGAATTTAATTTCATTTGAGACAAAACTTTGTCAGAGTTTGGTTTATATTGAGGTACTATCTACTTAAATAACCTTAAAAAGCCTAGGCTTAAATAACTATCTTCAAGGTGGGCCACAGTATTCTGACATATTTGTTTTGTATGCCATCTCGCTTAGAGTTGTCCAATCTGGGCGTTCTATAGCTCACTGGAACACTGGGTGTATGGTAATTTTGACCCTTAAAAGCTTCATTTTTTACGTTTTTTCCTAACACGAAGATTTTCAAATTTTGGAGAACCATAATTTTTGAACTTTTTAAATTTTTCGGTTTTTGTTTAAAAGTTGTTCTCTTTGCTTCACATTTACTCGCAGCCTCAGAAATCATCTTTTCATGGAACATAAACACCAAAGCAAAAAAAGAAAACCTGTCAACAAAAATTGTTTAACCCTTTATTATTTCAACACCAGTGCACAGCAAAGTGTTTCTTGCTGGCAGATTCCTTTGCATTCCGAGTTCCTGGCGCGCCAGAAGACAAAACGCAGAGTAGTTACTGGGTTATTTAGCAAATCATGACACAAAACGCGCTTTTTCTAGCTTTTTTAACAACATCATGTCGCAGAGAGAAAAATTAAAAGGTTAAAAAAGGTAAAAAAAACGGTCCTTCAAAAAATTGAAACTTTTTGTGTTGGGATCAGACAAAAAAATAAAGCTTTTTAAGGGTAAAAATAGCCATACTCCTAGCTTTCCAGTGAGCTATAGAGCACCCAGATTGGACAACTCTGAGCAAAATGGCATCAAAAACAAATGTGTCAGAACACCATGGCCCACCCTGTATATCACTAGACCTCCTACACCAGCATTTCATTACGCCCTGTAGTATTGGGCTCGTTGCCTGTTTTGCTCAATTATAGAGGTGCTCAGTTGCAACAGATGGTGCAAGGCGTAATGATTGGGAGGGGAGGGGCTTGGTTACTCTGACCCAGCGCGTTCACCAAGCGGATCATGGATGACGTGAGCCGCAAATGTGACAGCGGAGCATGAGTATGAAGAAGACATGCATGGGAGCTTTGTACAACTATTACGCAAATAATTTTCTAAGTCTCACAAGTAATGTAAGCTTCTGGATAGCCAGGCGATCGCTGTTAATTGTGGTCGTTTCAAACATATCGATTGAGTTCATTGAACTGAAAATGATTCTCTGCTGTTGAAACTTTGTTCAAAGCTGAATTTTAAACTAAGAGGCTTACTTAAAAAACTTCATCGAATATCATTATTGCAGTCAAAATTTAGTGGGGGACGGGAGGTTAAGCTTATTCTGGACCACCCTCTATGATAATTACATTGTCAATCACTCCAATTCGGATAGTGTGCAATTGATTTCGTAAGTCGCGCATTTCATTTCGTATCGTGTGCATATGATTTCGTATTACATACATACGAACTGAGGCGCACAGATTATGAAATCATATGCACACGATAGGAAATGAAATGCGCGACATACGAAATCAATAGCATACTTTCCGAATTAGAGTGACTGACAGTGTAACCTATCTGTAAATTACAGGTGGCACCTTCCAGCCACAATCTAGGTGGCAAAGTATCAGCAGCCTTTGGAGGGGTAGTTCCCCCCCCCCCTAAGCGCCAAACCATGCCCACCGCTCTCAGTGTTTATTATAACTTACCGGAGTTTCTCGAAATTAGCCCCCCCCCCAAATTTACGCCCCGGGGGCGTACATTTGAAAGCCTTCTCGATATTTAGCCCCGGGGCGTAATTTCCGAGTTAAAAATGTTCGTTCGACAGCGCAAAGTAGTACCGTTTGTGCATTTTTTTCTCGGAATAGCCCCTTTATTAAATAAATAAATATGCGAGCAATACTGCATTTATTTGCGAATTAGCGTGAATATGATCAACTTTCGCTGCTCCAAGTCGCCTAACCTCATGAGAATAGCAGCTGACGGTAGTATTAGAACAGTATTAAGTGTCAGTACGTTTACAGATATTTCGCGAAATTAGGCCCGAGGGCGTAATTTTGAATTTCATGGGACCACCAAAAAGCTGCTTTTTTTCGTCATCGCCCCGGGGGCGTAATCTTGATTAACTGCGGTAAATGTTTTTAATTGCTTGTTCCAAAAAGATTTTAGGTTGGAGGCTACAATGATCGATTAAGTGGTGGACAATCACTGCAAATGTGGAGTGAGTTTTTTGGGCCATACTCCAATATCACTGGAGTTGATATATCTGAAAAAGCTTTATCCATGCCAGCTAACGTAAAAATTTTTCAAGCCTCGCAAGCCAATAAAGAATTTCTTAAGACTGTTTTGTGTAAAAACCTTATTGATATTATCATAGATGATGCATCTCACAGGCCAGAGGAAACTAAGCAAACATTTGAAACTTTATGGCCTTGCTTGTCAACAAATGGATTCTACGTAATTGAGGTAAGTGTACAACTTATGCGAACCTTACAGTAAACGTCAAAACTATTCAAATATTTGACAATATCTGCTTTGGGATTAGTTACCTTAGCAGAGAATTATCAGGATCTCATGCTTTATCACTGATTTTGTAGCCACACCTTTCTTCTAGATTGTTGGACATCTCATCAAGGTCTTTTCCATAGTGGTCAAAGTCATCTAAGTTTTTCATTGAAGTACAATGTTATCAAGGTAATCAGGCAAATTAATGTCATTGACCAATGCGATGTAATCGAGCGATTGACATGAAATAAAGCAGAGGCGAAGCAGTATTATAGGCCGCAATATATACAGTGGATTTCGTTTATAGCGGATTTTACAGGATCGACAGCTTTGTCCGATATAAACGAAATCTGGTATAACCGAAAATCGCTTAGAGTGGTAAGTGGCTGGTATGAAAAACATAGCATACCTTTGCTATTACAAAAAGTCTGGCTACAACTTGCTCCAGCTCCTGAAGCGAGTATGCGTGTACATAAGAAGTGATATTAGCGCATTTCTAGCTTAATACTAGCAATAAATAGTAACATTTTGAGAGATTAGTTGAAAAACGATTAGTGTTGGGCTACAATTATGAAACGCAAAGAATGCAAACATTAGGCGGCGCTCACATAGCAGATGCTTAAACTCAGGCACATTTCCAGTCAGCTGCAAATGCAGTGCTGCTGTAATGATTATAACGCGGCAACATTTTTTAATTTTATCAAGAAAATATTAAAAGAAAAATTTACTAAATACCATTACAGACAAATTTACTGCTGTGTAAGCACCATTATTAATTTTAATGATTTGAAAATTTCTAGTCTTTTAGTACTATAAGTTACAACCAGAATTCAAATTTGTTAGCACCAAGTTAGTATGATACGCAGGAGTGTTAATATTCCACATAGAACCAAGTAAAATAATAAAGTTGCAGCCAGCTGCACGATGCAAAATTAAAAAATTTGAAGCCTGTGTCGTAACTAAAAGTGAGTCCGGCTAAAAGTGAATCCGATTCACTTTTAGTCGGCTAATAGTGAGTCTGTTGTCTAAAAGTGAGTCCTTGCTAGAACCTTTTTATTTTAAGTTTAAAAATGAATTCTAGTAAAATATTCAGAGTTGTGAGATTAGTTCTTATGTGTCACAAGAGTTGAGCGGTTCGATTACGGAAGGAAAGTAATATGTCATAGCAAGACAAGAAAATGAAGCATAAACCCGGTAAAGAATATCAGTATGGAGGATTCGAGCTGGAAGAGTACAACAGCATCGTAGACTACCGATATACCTTGCTTTCAATAAACTTACAACTATTTCCAGCACATAAATAAAGTTAAGGAAGGATTAACTTTTAGCCTGGAATTTAAACGGTTCTTGGCGGGACTCACTTTTAGACAACCGGACTCACTTTTATTCACCTAATAGTGAGTCCGACTCGCTATTAGTGGCTAAAAGTGAGTCGGAATCACTATTAGTCACCTAATAGTGATTCGGATTCACTTTTAGTCGGACTCACTTTTATGGTCGACACCTGCAGCTGAGCTAGAAATCGTCACTGTATTGTGACCACCTCAGATCAGGGATGCCAGGTCGAAAATTGTTTTTTAAGACAAATTTTTTAAGACAAACGCTTCCAATTTAAGACAAAATTTAAGACACAATATCACATCGTTTTTTGAGACTTTTTTGACATTTGTTTTTATATGAAAAAGAAGAATAAGCTTTAGTAGTAACATCTGATTTCCAAGAAAGACAAAAAGATGACAAGACAACTGCAACGTTAAAGCTAATGATAAAAATTTACACGTGGACCTGCTCCTTTTTTTGTCTTAAATTTTTTTGTTTCTTACAAGATTTAAGACAGAGCACCTAAATTTAAGAAAAATTCTTAAATTTAAGTGAATATGGCATGCCTGCTTCAGATGCAAACGCAGTTGACTGCATTTGCAGCTTGCATCTGCTATGTGACCAATGCGTTAAACATACAAAAATTGAATGAAATAGAAAACATCAGAAGAGACTAATAAAACTGGATTCATGAGCTGGTCACTTGTCATTTTTTGCCACATTGAGATGGATTTACATTTGAATAAATGGTTTTTAATACCTCAAAGCGTTGTGGCCCATTCGGGTTTAACCCTGATCCCTAATATGATATCAAGTAAGCAATGCAGCTTTTAAATTAGCTGCAGTGTCACTCTCAAAGTGGATGCCGCTAACCGTCAAAATATCTTGGGGAATATATCAAGAAAAAATATCGAGACGCTTGTTTAACCAGTATTATTTATTTAATGATCGAGCGCTATTTCTAAAAAGAAAGGACTCAGTGTGCTGTGTTAGCTACCGTAATTAAATTTCGATCAGACTCATACATTGCAACTACGTTAATAATTCAATAGAAGCTTTAGGTAAAGGTGCGATACAGGATTAGATCAATATTTTATGAAGGTCTTTAGTTTTTTATCTGATGCGGGAGTGGTGCTCCGCTCTTGCAGTCACTAATTGCTGTCCATCTCTGTATCTGATAGGTACTGATGTGTCACTCTCACTCATCAGAAACGCAAATTTTACTTTTGTTAGAACGAAGCAAGCAGAAGCAGAATTATTTGTTGGTATTAATTGATAACTAGCCAGTACAACTATTGATTTTTTAATAAGCGTATTGACGACTTCCGATAGAAACCAAATGATTTCAACAGCTTCTGGGTTAGTAACGTATACTTTGCTTTGATAGCTTCGCAAAAAATTTGCAGCGCGGCGGACCGGAGACTGTAAATATTGCGAAAAGGGGGGACCTCGCAACAGCGTGAACTTTACGTGCTTCATTTAACTTTCTATAATTCTTATGCTCTAATGTTGCTGCAAATGCTTAATATTCATACACTGCCTTGCTATTCTGTCTTCTTTCAAGTACATGTACTCAATTCTGTTTATCTTCGATACCTGTATAGCAATGCGCAAATAATACTGGAAAACAAGCGTCTCGATATTATTGTTCCTGATATTTTTCCCTCTGGATATTTTCCTTCGATAATTTGCCTCTCGATATTTTATCGCCTACTCTTGGTAGGTAACTAGTGGTGACTCGCTGTCTTCTTTTAAATAACCCCACAGTAACCTTGCTTTGAGACATCCTGTATAAGTAAAATTAATGAATATGCGTGTTCTTCAGGATACACAAACTAGTTACTTCGACTCTTATGGAGGATCAACAGATTTAAGAAAGGAAGAGTCAACTATGACTTATTTTAGAAATCTTACTGATTCACAAAATTATAAAGAAATATTTTCTGTTGACAAAAGATACCAATGGCATTCATCTGCCCCTACTCTTCTTGGTATTCACTTTTATCATAATCTCATAATTATAGAAAAGGGTGACAACAGTTATCCTTCTAATAATGGTAAATAATGGTAAATAAAAATAAGAATCGGCGTCATTCAAATGGCGATGAACGCTATACAAACAAGTGCGATGTTTGCTTCAGTTCGTTTTTTGATATTACTGTTATGGTTAAAGGAAGAAGGAAGCTGGCAATTTTAACATTTTAACTATTAGAATTATTTCTGTTATGACCATTGCAAAGTTAAAACTATTTGATTTTGGAGACAAAATAAAAACTTTTAGTGAACTTGATTTGGCACGTCCGCAAACTACAAGGTAATTTATAAAAAAACAGGCGACGTAACTTTTGAACAGGGTGGTGCTTTCAGCCCAAATTTTAACCATATGATGTCGTAGTGTTGAGCTTCAAGTGGGCGGAGTTTGGGCTTTTTTCTTAATAAAATGTTGTTCCAGGACCCCAAAATGTGCGAAAAAACGGCCTTAAATCGGAGGCGACTTTGGCGGGTCACTGTAAAGCGGAGAATTGAGATGGTGAGCTGATTTTCGGGCCAGGGGTAGTCCACAAAAATGCAAGAAATGTGCCCAAAAATCTGTCAAAAATCGGCCAATGGGGTTATTTTAGCCGATTGCCGAAATTTTTTTGCAAAATATTTGCACCTTTGGGGACTAACCCTGACCCAAAAATCAGCTCACCATCTCAACTTTCCGCTTTACAGTGACCCTCCAAAGTCACCTCCGATTTAAGGCCCTTTTTTCGCACATTTTGGGGTCCCGCAACGACAGTTTGTAAAGGAGGCGGCACAAACTCCGTCCACTTGAAGCTCCATATTAGGACACCATGCGGCTAAAATTTGGGCTATGAGCACTGCCCCGTTCAAAAGTTACGTCGCCCGCCTTTTTTATGAATCACCCTGTATGATACTAGACATTGACCACCGCGGTGCTTGACGTTATTTTAACCATATACTAGCGGAGAGCGCTGCGCTAACGCGCCGCGCTATCCGCTTGGGTTTTCGCATGTCACCCCTGCTTGACTGTGTCAACCGTACCGGTCAGCGGCACAGAATTCGCAAGCTGCCTTTGGGTTCCCGTAATCTAGTGTCGCTGGTCTTTTATACTTATAAGTGCAAACAAATTTGCACACTACTTCATCAGAAGGCAGTTCGATGGGAATTTTAAAAAAAGGACAGTGCACAAACATTTACTGTGCATTAACCCAGGGAAATTATTCGAAGATTCTAGAATGTTCTTCTATCGCACGTGTAAGAATCTATTGATTGGTGGCGCCGGTGCAAAGCCGCATGTTATTGCATTTTGCACGCGCGGTTTTTATTTACCCTCGATCACATTGAAACACATTTGTGACGGGTTTCGAACATAGATTGTTTTCAAGGAAACAGAAGTTTTTCCATTGTAAAATTTCAAAGCTAAAGGTTTTTGGGATACCGTTTTGAATGAAACC